>CM061041.1:2969203-3053034 GCA_030762985.1 Adelphocoris suturalis
CCCCTGGAACCATGTTTTATTAAAACATGAATATCTGATTAAGTTTTTATAACTGTGCGTGCCCACTTTGCTCACATCATAAGGAAGGCAATGTTAAGACAACAAAAGAGAAAAAAAAAAAAAAATGGAAAAATCGATTAAAAAACATCGTTGAGTCGGTCAGGTCAAATTTGACGTTTTTCGTGGATTCACCCCACCGTCTTTTCCATAATCTTGACATTTCTGTGCTATTCCAATAAATCAGTTAGGCCTTCGACAGAAACACTCACCAACATATGAATAGCACATATATTCGAACAAGCACTTGAGAAGGAGAAAGCCAGCTCTGCCATCTCCCTTGAAGTAGTTCAGGCATTTGACAAGGTTTGGCTTGCAGGGCTCAATTACATGCTGCTCAAAATTTATCCATGAAGTATGCCGAGTTGCTTCAATCATATCTCACCAATCGTTATTTCGGAATGAAGCAAGAGTATGCTTACTGTAACAGCGAGAGGTGGAAGCAGTGAGGGTGGGTGGGTGGTGCGCGCAGTGGAAGCGTGCTGGACCCATAACCCAGAGGTCCGTTGACCACACTCAGCTACCATGTAATAACGAGAGGTGATGGAAAGAGGGTAGTTTACTCCTTCAAAGGGGAGAGGCGGTTAATCTGCTACACCCAGATGATATCCTGTAGCTAAGACCCTAGGAAATATCCCCTTAGATGTAACATTTGCAAGAATCGAGAAGAAGGACTACTGCTATCCATCACATTACTTAGAGCCAAAGCTGATTACTGCATGGATCTCACAAGCAAGTGTACATGACCCTTTCTATATGTCCTCTATGCTAGTGATCTCTCAGGAATCGACCACCACAGCCACTTTTGTGGGCGATACGACGCACAAAAAACGGAAGTTAGTGAAAAACGTTGTCTATTTCCACGAAAAATAAAGAGTTACAATGTTAAATCGATTTCGACGGTTAGGCCATCATCAGTAACAAACAATAACTGAAAACACATTAGAAAGGACACAGCTTATATAGAGACAGGTGAAGGGAGATTGAATCCCATTGGTCGAGAGAAAGTAAAGGGGGCAGGAGGTACAACCAATCAAGTGCATACAAAGTGAAAGGGAGATTGAATCCCATTGGTCGAGAGAAAGGAAAGGGCAGGAGGTACAACCAATTAAGTGCATACAAAGTGAAGGGGGATTATAGCTAATAAGATGAAATGAAAGGGGGAAAATAACTAAATAAGGTTTCAACAGTGTGAAAGGACAATTCCAAGCTTTGTAGAAATGGACCTATCAGTGGTGAAATATATTGAGGTATATCCTCATTTAAAATATTTGTGTCCGCCTGGCTGGACACAAATATTTTATTGGCTATTCTTATAGGTAATTTCACGCTGATTCCGAATATACCATGTGTTCTATACCTAAAATAGCTCTTTAATGGATATTTCTTTAAAAAAAACTCGAAAAAACACGTTTTTTGAAATATTTTCCCATTTTTCATCCTTAAGATGTACTGGAAACGTTTTTTGCTCAATGTAAAAGTTATAGAGAATTAAATTTTGCGTCGATTCGTCACCAAGGAAAGTAAAACTTTTGGTAAAATAAGGAAGATATCAAATTTCAAAGTTTTCCAAGACCGGAAAATACCATTTTTTGCCATATTAGAGGTGAAACTTGATATTCAATCGACTTTCACAAAGAAGAAAAGTTGTAAACCATCAAATTCTGCAGCGATTGACTTCCAATTTTTTCGACAAACACCAATAAGGGAGTTATGATGTTTCAAAGTTTTTGACAACTCCTATTTTCCACTTTTTCACTATGCTGATTCCCAGGAACCTATCATCACCTCACCATTCCTTCATATATGCGTTCAACAACTATTATGTTACACCGTGAAACCAATTCCAGCTGTAAATATTTGCAAGTAATCACAACACCCTCGTCAACGTCGTGAAAGTGTGCCAAAACTCTGGTATAATTACTTCAAAGTCATAGGAACCCAAAGGTAAGCTTCTTATTCATGCATGAAAATACGTCTGCCAAGTGGGTGTGGGTAATAGGTTCCTCGTATCCAATAGTGAAATGTGTAGATATGTTGTAATGCAATAAAAATATTTAATATTTTTGTCCAGCCAGAATCGCATTTCGTCCCACTGTGCGACGGTGCGAATGAAGAGCGAAATGGAGAATCAGGATAAACGAAACTAAATTGGCACACGTTGACTTCACTAACAAGAGATTTGACCATGTAGCGGTTTATCTGGAGGGCAAAGAAGCTAAATTACGTAAAGAAGATAAATACCTCGGTATGACGCTTGATGCCAGGCTCAGGTGGAGAGCCTATGGTTAGAAAAATAAGGAAGAATTCCTACTAAAATTTAGAAAAATTTATTGGCCAGTGGGAGACGGTCGAAGCTGTCGATGCAGAACAAGCTTTCTATGTTAAACCAGGTCATTAAACCTGTCTAGACCTATGGAGCTCAGCTGTGGAGTTGTGCGACTGAACCAAACCGAGACAGCATCTAGTTATTCCAGAATAATGTAGGTACTACGAAATATGGAGAATTGACCTTAGTTTTGAGTACTTATCCTAATTTCCAAATAATATTGTTGATAAGTTATTGCTTAGTGTGATAAATTAAAAATAAATAAATGAATAAAACAGAATCTTCTCTATTTGTTTTGCTGATAAAATATGATCTTCGGATTAAAAACATGTAACGAGCATTTCCTCTAAAATTCAAGTTATTGAGGCGTCTCCTAATGGGAATTTATCACGTAGTAATCACATTTGGAGAAACTTACACGTGAGGTGGATTCTCGATTAAATGCGTGTTTCGGTAATCTTCGATGGTTTTCGGGCCGTAGATGGGCAGTTGTCTGTAAGGGTTGACAGAGACAAGCACGTTCCCGATGTAAGTCTGTAATTTAAAAAATGGGAAATTGATTAAATAAAAGAAAAAAACTCAGATGTTTATAGTGGAAAAAGAATGAAAATTCTCAACATGGACCACAGGTTACATTAAAAATATTTTTAAGGGTAGAGAATGGCCGCTAATAACCTTTTTGGTTGAGGTGCGGCTTAAACCATTAAAAAAGAGAAGAAAAGATTTGAAATGTTGAGTACAAAATATTATAAAAAAATGTGTACATTATAATACAAAAGGTGTGGTAGGTATATAGGGAAACAATTATAATATGCGAATATGTAATAATCAGAGCCCTTCAAGTGCCATTTTGCCATGGCGCCATCCTTAATTGCCATGTTTGGCCAATTTTTGGGTAAAAAGCCATTTTTTGCCTATTTCTGGGAAAATGCCACGTTTGTGCCATTTTTCGCCTGATTTTCTTGAAAATTTGTGAAAAAAAAAAAAAAAAAAAAAAAAAATTCTGGGAAAATTAGCAAAAAGTTGGGGTTTCAAGGCAAGCTAACAAGGGCTTTTTCATGTGGGCAAGCTCACAAGTCAACGACCGGGAATTCCCTTCCGAGGATTAAGGTCTCCAATGTCCGAGGATTACAGCCATTAGTGCTTGAAAAGGAAAGGGTCATTGCAAGGTCATTTTCAAAATTGAAATATATTTTAAGTGACCGACGCCTTGGTTTCTGCATGGATAGCATCTCGGCCCACCTGAAATTGTTCTACAACAATTTTAACCCAGAGGAAGAGATTCTTCATTCTCCTATATAGATTTAAATTCAATTTTTTGTAGTCAATTTGTAATTTGTAGCATGCTCTTTGTAAATAAAGTACATAATGTAATTAAAATGGCAAGTTTTAATTTTCCTATCAATGGGGGAAAAAGGAAAAAAAAGAAAAAAAAGTTTGGATTTTGAAGAATAAATGCCATGTTTGGCCAAAATAAAAGCCATGTTTGGCCAAAATAAGTGCCATTTTGCCATGTTTTTTAGAGCCACGTTTGGCAAAAATAAATGCCATGTTGTGAAGGGCTCTGCTCATAATAGCAATATGCTGAGTTTAAGAATTAATCTTCAGAGAAAAGCTCAAAGCGACGGATAGCCCTTGATATTGTTGGTATTTTTGATTTGTCTTAGGAACATACAGGGTCAAATACAAAAGAAATTGCCTAAATATCAGAGGAAGTGGCTACTCCACTACTGAGTAGAAGGGCATGTAGAGGCTGAACGTGGTTCAAAGATTTTTTTTTGTAAATGCAGAGATTGATTGGTGCTACGAATTTCCAATCATTTTTCGGGGGTTAGGAAACATGAGAAACGAATACGAAATTGAAATTAAGGAAAATACGGTCCGGTATGCCATTTCCGCCCCACGGAACGTACCACTTCCACTTAAAACGAAAGTAAAGAATGAGCATGAGATGACATGCTCCATAAGGAGGTTATTTTATATGTTACCCACGCGACAGATTGGGTATTACATTAGGTATGTTAGTTTGTTTCGAAATTTGAGCAATTTGAGTGCAAAACTAGTTTAGTATGCTGAAAAAAATTATTTCGCACAACAAACCGCAAAAAAACAGGCTATTTTGAAATTTTTGACTACATTTTTGAAAATTTCAACCCGAAGATGTAATCCGATCATGCTGGCCAACGAACTTGAACTTTCGTTTTGTGTCCTTAACATTTTAAAATTTGTTTGAAGTTTCTAGCACAATTCTACGGACAGATATCGTCTGGAATGACACATACATACATACATATATACATACATAAAAAAAAATGCGGTAAACTTCAGAATATCGTGGGTTCAATACTAAAACTAGGTAACTCGATTTTTGGCGATTCTGAGTTATCTACTTCATTAGATTATTTAGGCCAGTAGGTTTCCAATGATGTAGCTAGGTTACGAAAATATTGATCCATAGGTCACATATTTGCAAATTTCAAAACTAGATAACTATGACAACAGCTAAACGATCAATGCTAGAACTAGGTAACCCACATACCTATTTTTTGCATTGGATCCATCACCATGACTAAAGTGACAAAAGTAGATAACTCTTGTCGAGACAACTAGATCATCAGAGAGCAGAAGGAAGTTTAGTACCGATTTTTATTTACCGATTGAAGGCGTTTGAGAAAAAAGTGTGCAGGTTCATGTTCCTTAGCTCTCTAGGTATTAAAAAAAGGGGTAGTTGATATACCTAGCCTAAAAAAAAAAAAAAAAAAAAAAAAAATATATATAAAAAATTCTTCCATCAATGTTTGTTCTGAACATCGAAGAGGTAAGCATGTTAAAAAAACAGTTAAGTATCAGATAAATTAAGAATGGTATTAAATGTCACATAGAATCCTTCCCCGTCGTGCCATCGCATTAAGCTCGTTCGGGAGATAGTTCATTAATTTAAATAAACTTTGATCTACAACAAGTGCTTCTAGCACCTAGTGACCCTATGAACAATGCCTTGTTTTATAAACGGAGATTGACAACATACCTACAAGTTTACTGTTTATAATGTCATTTCGTAACAAGGAGTATGCTTCGTGTGGCATGAGGGTAAAGGAGGTAGAGGCAGCAACGAAATTGCTTCAAGCCTTTACCAGCATTTTCAGTCCTGGCCAGAAAATATCGAAGAAATCCGCTGCTTTAGTGATCGATGCGGTGGGCAAAATTTGAATCAATTTGTTGCCGGTATATGGATGCATGTTGAAAAGACTCTAAACTCGGGCGGCATAGAGCTCAAATTACGTCGGGGACACTCGGGAATGGAATCCGACTCTATGCATTCTGCTATCGGTACCTACCGAATTGAAGCGAGTGGGGAAAACTGAATGGCCAGGTGACTGGAAAACTATAGCTCGTGCGGCTCGCAAGAAGGGTGATAAACCGTATGACGTTATCGACCAGATTTCCTTCTACGACTGGAAAACATTTGGTCAAGACACCTTCATAATGAGAAAGAACGACATATATATGGAAGTTCTGAACACTGGCAAAAAAATGTCTTGTATAAAGTTCATGAAAAGCCAGCCTGAATCATTCCAATTCAAGGAGAACTTTGATGAAGCGGAATACAGAAAAGTTGATTGCTGAGGTCGTCACACAGTCCTCAGATGCCTCTAACAGTTCCAGTGAATATTATCTATCTCCACGGCAAAATATATGTCCCTTTTCTCCTGCCAAACCCCTGCATTGGGCAGAGATTTTTTCAACTTTTATAATAATCTTCCACATACAACAGACACTACATTCGAAGAAAACTAGTTCAATGGAAACAACGAACTTCAGTTTACGATTTTTTAATTACATAATTATGTTTATACCTTCCTGTTTTTCAGTGGTTACCTATGTGTGATACTTAATAGAATAACACAAAATTAATTAGAAATTTGAATTAGTTAAAACTGTTTTGAATGGTTAATGAAAGTATATCCATGTTTATAATTTTCACAATGTTATCATCAACAGTTTAAAAATTAATTACCCCCCCCCCCCTTCTTCTTAACCTTTTATAATAATTATACTTTACTATAATACTTACACGTAGGTATCTACGAATAGGTATTTCAACATCGCATGGTACGGGATTTGATTGAAATGTTTGTTTCACACTCCTCTCGAATAGGTAGATAACTGTGAAATCTCATTTTCAGCGAGTACTAAAAGTAGGTATCTACGATTTTAATCAATTAGGACCTAATTAATCATCTTCAGGTAATTCAGTGTAAATTAAAACCAATTGGTAATTGTTGGTTAGAGTTTACATGACCGGATACAGTCACCAAAACATCTATACCGACAATAACCAGCCACTGGAGAGTTGAGACCTAAATACCAAAACTGTTTTCCTCGATTATCTCAAATTCACAAATTTTGAGTTACCTAGTTTTAGCATTGGACCCACGATATGATTCAGAATAGCCTGAAACGGATTTCTGCATAAATTTTTTTCAAAAATTCACATTCTACAAATTTTGAGGCGAGAGCAATAGCTTAATTTTCTTCAAAAATTCGATAAAACAATGGGGACAAGAAATCCTAGAACTTTTTTTTTTTTTGAACCACCCTACTTCATAGTTCATTTAAAGGTGACAAGAGTGATAATGATCTGAATTTCTTTATAATTATATCAGCTGATCGTCATAGTTCATTAGGTAATTTTTACTATGTTTCAACTGTTGCGATTCATCCCATGTTGATTTTTGGTTTATTATTCCCAATAATAAGCCTATGTGATCGTGTAGCAAAAAATTTGTATAACCCCCCCTCAAACTTTGTCACTTTACGTTTCAAGGTGCGTAGAATCCAAATTTGAAATGTCCGTCCGCCGTTCGCCGTCCGCCGTCCGCCGTCCGCCGTTCGCCGTCCGCCGTCCGGGCCATAAAAGGCCTAAGAATTTACTTAAAAAACCCGTTCTCTCGCACATAGACTCCATTTGGGGTCTAGTTGGTCCTAACGTTTAACCATCCCGATCGCTTTACTCGCATAGATGCTATGCAAAAAACAGGCTATTTTGAAATTTTTGACTACATTTTTGAAAATTTCAACCCAAAGATGTAATCCGATCATGCTGGCCAACGAACTTGAACTTTCCTTTTTTTTGTGTCCTCAACATTTTAAAATTTGTTTGAAGTTTCTAGCACAATTCTACGGACAGTTATCGTCTGGAATGACACATACATACATACATATATACATACATACATACATACATACATACATTAAAAATTGCGTTAAACTTCAGAATAAGATTCAGAATAGCCTGAAACGGATTTCTGCATAAATTCTTTTCAAAAATTCACGTTATACAAATTTTGATGCGAGAGCACTTAATTTTCTTCAAAAATTCGCTAAAACTCGGACCGGGCCTCGCAAGGGGCTCCTCCCCTTGACCCCGCCAGAGCCCCCCCTCCCCCCTCCCATCCGGTTGCTTTCCGTTTTGGGCCTTCGGCTAAAATGCTAAAACATGGAACATGCAGTCTTCCCGCTAATTCGGGAATTTTCTTTTGTTTTTTATAGTTATAACGTTGCCAGAGCAATTACCCTGCCACCAATCGGCACAACTATAATAAATATTACCACCTCAACCAAGTGACAACAAAACAAGGCTTTCAAGCGGCACAATAATATTGTTTACGACCCATTTATGACATCGCATTATTGGATTAATATCTTGAAAATAAATTTAAAACTACAACATAAATATTTTACTAATAGAAATTAGAAGGAAGTAACTATTAACTTCTCAACCAAGTGACAACAAAACAAGTGGGATTGTTTACTATATCAATTAAAAACATAAATAAATATAAAACAACGACATAAATAGAGGAACAAGTACATAAGAAATGCGTGATAAATCGAGAGCCTTCCAACAAATGGAGAACGATTTTCGTACGATGAAAACTAAAGAACTTTCATTTCCCCAGCAACGGCTTGGTTGTCCGAAAAAATCAAAAGAAATCATACGAGTCTGCAACACATTGGGACATTTTAACATGTATCATGTTTTAGCCCTGGGGTCCTAGCAAATTTTGCGAGTCAATTTTTTTCCGCGCACGAAAAAAATTACAGTGATTTCCGCCTACAACCGAGTCGTTGCTAGGGAAATGGTACTTCGTCGTTTTTCATCCCACAAAATTCGTTGACCATTCGTTCGAAAGCTCTCGATTTATCCAACAATATTATGTTAACTACTGCGAAGTGCGTGTCCAACAAACTGAGTTATGAGCATGGTTATATAAATAATTGTTTACACACAGGTGATCATTCTCAATATTGATATTGTGAACATGATTGCAACCGCTTGGAATCGAGGAGAAAACATGATACATGGTTGAAATTTTTGGTTCTAGAACAGACATTTATGTAGGAACTTATAAAGTCAGATTTTTATTTATTACATGAGCCATGATTTATCTGTGAGTTTATTATGTCTTTAGTTGAAGACAAGTATGTGTTGCAGACTCGTATGCAAGCTCTAAGAGCCACTTAGCTGATCCGGACCCTGGTCATCGTCAAGTAAATGTCCTAAAGAGGCTACATACGAAATTACAGCTTCCTAGAGTGTAAAGTATAGAAATTAGCTTTAAGAGCCACTCATCTGATCCGGACCCTGGGCATCGTCAAGTAAATGTCCTAAAGAGGCTACATACGAAATTACAGCTTCCTAGAGTGTAAAGCATAGAAATTACCTATCAAAATGATTTAACCACCGCTTCACAAATCAAACCGTTCTCGCAATATTTGGATCACCTGCTATGAATCAAATCATCGAAACACCAGCTCAATGAAATCATCAGAAATTAACAAGCGGTTGCAATCATGTTCACAATATCAATTATTGAGAATGATCACCTGAGTGTAAACAATTATTCAAATAACCTTGCTCATAACTCAGCTTGTTGGCCACGCACTTCGCATTAGTTAACATAATATGGTTGGATAAATCGAGAGCTTTCGAACGAATGGTCAACGAATTTTGTGGGATGAAAAAAAACGACGAAGTATCATATCCCTAGCAACGACTCGGTTGTAAGCGGAAATCATCAAAATATTTTCGTGAGCAATTTTCCGTGACTTTTTTTAGTTTATGTGCCATAGCAAAGACATAAAATGTCAAAAATATCGTGACATATCGCCGTCTCCCCAACCCCGTCTCCCAAAAAACGTGGCACTTTCCGCCAATTAGCTCAAGACTAAAGCATGTACCATGCTATTCCGTGACACATCGCCGTCTCCCAAAAAACGTGACACTTTCCGCCAATTAGCTCAAGACTAAAGCATGTACCATGCTAAAAACCTTTGTCCGCCGTCCGAAGCTTTTCCCCAAAACTGCTGGACCGAACTTGATCAATTTTGCTGAATTCTAAAGGGTTGAACATAAGGGCTGAAATATTAAGAAATCGAGATCTCAAAAACTTTCACGGTAAGAATCGAATGAAATCACTTAACGTTAATCCGTTCGCTAGTGACCCTAGATGTTAAGAATGCCTTCAATTCTGCAAGATGGTCTGATATTTTAGAGTCACTGCACACCACCTTTAAAATACCACCATATTTATTAGCAGTTATGAACAGCTATCTTAGAAATCGAACATTGATTTATTACAGCCCAAGGGGAAAGACATAAAGACATCACCGAAGGAGCGTCTCAGGGTACAGTACTGGGTCTACAACTTTGGAATGCATCACTATGGTGTCCTATGAATGGAAATGCTGAAAGATTGCTATCTTGTTGGATATGCAGATGATGTTGCGGCAGCGACCCTGGCTAGAACCACAGAATTGGCACAGAACAAAGTGAATCAACTAATCGTAAAGTCAGCCTTTCGCCATACCATCACGAAATCGCATTACGCGCAAATCGGTTGCAATGGTGCGTTATACGAAGGGACCCAACCGTGAAGGTAATTTTTTTCTTTAACCCACGGTGATGAAATTTGATATACCTAAGTTTGTCTTATTATTGATATAAGACCACAAAATTGGTGACCCCGACGTTTCGTCCGACGTTCCCTGCTCTTCTACAACATTTTTGGATAATGACGCCATGATCAAACCAGAAAAACGTCCACCAGCAGATGAGCCCACCAGAACACGCTCAGGTCGACTCATTCGTCCAGTAGTACGTTTTTCTGATGTCGTCATTAGGGGGGAGTGATGTAGCAGTTCGCGTGACGGTTACCTACCTACCAAAGCTTCACTTTTGTTTGTACAATTTGCGCTCTCCAGTTAATTTGAATTACGATCGTATGTTTAATATTCCAATAATAAATCAGTTCGTGTTTTTTCTTTCAGCAAATAATGTGTTTTTCTTATAAAATATAAGTTTGTCTTATTATTGATATAAGACCACAAAATAGAATATAGTTTCTGAGCGTGGGAACTCTGAGCCTAATTTTTTCTCAATAGACTTACGGTGTTGAAATGTGGAATGAAGCTCTTTAGGGACATCTAGAATACAATTACAAAGTATGGAGGAGCGCTGATCTGCTGTGGGACCTCTGAGGCTAATTTCTTTCCTAATTGGCTTACGTTGCTGAAGTTAAGAAGGAGATCCTTTGGGATACTTCGAAAACAATAATACGAGGTACGGAGGCACACAAACCAGCTGAGGAGCCTCTGAGACTAATTTCTTTACTTTTTTTGTTGGGTCCTGGAGCTGTTAAGGTCTGAAACCTTCTCAGAGGCGCGAAGCACCAAGCTTTGATGATATACTATAGGTACCTATAATACTTATATAGTATAAGGGGTTTAATCATTATCGACCAATGATCTGCGTAGAAAGGCTGTCTGATACAGAAAGAATAAACCTTTGCGTAATAATTTGCAGAGTTTTTCCTTTCTAATTGATCCTCTATGAACTTTCTCTCTGACTTTATGCTGTTTTCCAGACCGAGAGGCCATAACGTGTTAGAGCCGGTAAAAAAAAAAAAAAGCTCTCGGTTCATCAGGAACCGAGTTCAATGTAAACCATGATTTGATCTCAGTTTGAATTTATTTAGGTTTCACCAAGTTGAACTGAGTTCCAAGAATGATGTGTATAGTTTGGTGGTCTGGATGCCCGCAAGTTCGCATCTCAAAATATACAGGGTGATTCCCTCGCAGATGCAAAAACAATTTGGGTGAAACTACATCAAAAATGGAGTAAAATGCCGCCAACCGCATATTTTTATCTCAATCCGTACTCGAGATATGATTTTTCAAAGGTTTTTTCAGGAATACCGTGTTTTTTCATTTTAAACTCGGATTTCTCCACTTTGCCTCATTTAATTTTAACTTTCAACCTCATTTTCGGTATCACCATTAAAATTCCTACAAGAATGGTGTACTTGGGTTCTTAAAAAGTGCCATCCGAAGACCCTCACATCAGCTCAAACATTGACGATTTTGAAATAATAATATTTCTGAATGTCTTTAAAACTTTACTACTGTTCCAAAAAGAATCCTGGAAACTGGCAAATCTCATGAAAACTGCTTCATCTAATAATCTTTCCAACGGTATTATCAATTTTACTTTTATTTTGTTATTTAGGGGAGAAAATGATGTTTTAATGTTAAAAAATGTGGGTTTTTCAATGAAATTGTTGGTTTTCTCGAAAGATGACCCTCCATGAACCAACGAGTATGGGGTCGGTTTCTATGTATTTTTTCTCGCTGGATCCAAAGGAAACTCTCGCAGATCTCTCAACTACGTTATAATCGAGTTTTACACTTTAATAAATAACTAGTTATACCCCATAACACACATATATTTAATCGTAACAAACAAACTAAACATTTGCGATTTTAAGTGTAAAACTCGGTTATAACGGAGTTGGAGAGATCTACAAATGTTACCATTCGATACAGCGTGAAAAAATACATAGAAACCGACCCCATACTCGTAGGTTCATGGAGGGTCATCTTTCGAGAAAACCAACAATTTCATTGAAAAGCCTACATTTTTTAACATTAAAACATTATTTTCTCCACTAAATAACAAAATAAAAGTAAACTTGATTATACCGTTGGAAAGAGTATTAGACGAAGCAGTTTTCATGAGATTTGCCAGTTTCCAGGATTCGTTTTGGAAGAGTAGTAAATTTTTAAAGATTTTCAGAAATATTCTTTTTTCAAAATCGTCAATGTTATTTATGTGAGGGCCTTTGGATGGTACTTTTTAAGAACCCAAGTACACTATTCTTATAGTAAATTTAATGCTAATTCCGAAAATGTGGTCAAAAGTTAAAATTGAATGAAGAAAAGTGGAGAAATGTGAGTTTAAAAGGAAAAAAACACGGTATTCCTGAAAAAACCTTTAAAAAATCATATCTCGAGAGCGGATAGAGATAGAAATACGCAGTTGGCGGCATTTTACTCCATTTTTGATGTAGTTTCACCCAAAATTTTTTTTGCATCTGCGAGGGAATCACCCTATATAACATCAAGTAGTCAATCCCTTGGTAAAAATTCAGATTAGTTGGACATATAGGTCAGAATGTTGTTTAGTTAGGTGATCTGGATGCTCGCAAGCTCGCATCTCAAAAATACGTAGCATCAATTAGTCAATCCCTTAGTAAAAATACAGATTAGTTGGACATACAGGTCATAACATTTCAGTACCGCATTCAGAACCCGAGATCTCCAACTCATGAGCTAGCGAGGCTAACCACCGCAACAGACACCGGACATCAGAGAACAATCACATTACTTCGCTACGCTTTGATTTAAGTTCATCTCATCGTCGCTTGGCGCGCTCGGGCCATTTCACCGCCTTTCCCCCCTAGATGCTCCACGAAACCCAGGTTGAACATCGAGAAGATATGTCTTATTTCGGGAGCGGGATAGAAAGTGTTTTTGTTTATCTGTTGTTGTTGTCTTTTTTTTGTCGTTGTCACTTATCATGTTATCATTCGCTTTGTCATTTGCAAGTGCCTATTCGGTTTGTGTTTATTGTGAAATTATTTACATTTCTGGCTCGGATTGATGGAATCGAAGAAGAAACCAAGGGAACCGACGTTCCCCAACTCGGAGAAACAGCTTCTGCTAGACCAAATTCATAGCCATTTTGATGTTATCGAATCGAATGGAAAAGTTTTTCGTATTCATCGCTAAGGTTCGTTGGCCAGCACTTTTCAGCACAATTGCTCAAATTTCAAAAAATATACCAAACAAAAACAGTAAAAATGACAACAAAAAAAAGCCACAAATTGAAAAATTTATAATTTTAGTAGAATCTTGGCCAAAAGAAGTTGATCAACAATGAACTTGAACATTAGGTAACAAATTTATGAACAAAAAAAGTCCAGTCATGCAGCATGACCCCATGAGCGAATTTTTGAAGAAATCTTCGACATTTCAGTCGCTATTGATCGTGTAGAGAAATTTTAGTTTATGATTTTTATAGACAAACATGGAATCAAATTATTAAAAACAATTAGGAGATACTCATACTTTATTATTATTAAACTAATCTTGTAGATTTAAAGACAATCTGGATTTGGACAATGTTTCATGCAAATATTACCGATTTTTACAACTAACGGACGGCATTATTTCGATTTTTGACTGATTTTTCAACTTTGAAATTTTTGAAAACTTGATACATATTCTTATAGGAAATTTTACGCTGATTCCGAATATACCACATGTTAGTATGCTGAAAAAATTATTTCGCACAACAAATCGCAAAAAAACAGGCTATTTTGAAATTTTTGACTACATTTTTGAAAATTTCAACCCGAAGATGTAATCCGATCATGCTGGCCAACGAACTTGAACTTTCGTTTTGTGTCCTTAACATTTTAAAATTTGTTTGAAGTTTCTAGCACAATGCTACGGACAGTTATCGTCTGGAATGACACATACATACATACATACATACATACATACATATATACATACATATATACATACATATATACATACATACATAAAAAAATGCGTTAAACTTCAGAATATGATTCAGAATAGCCTGAAACGGATTTCTGCATAAAATGTTTTCAAAAATTCACATTCTACAAATTTTGAGGCGAGAGCAATAGCTTAATTTTCTTCAAAAATTCGCTAATTATGTTAAAAAATGTACTTAAATTTCAATAATTTTTACCTACTGAAAACCGAAAAAAAAAATTAAAAAAAAGCTAAAATCCAAATTTTTTTGAATGGCATAATATTATTCAGAACGAAATTTTTGCCTTAAAATTGGCTGACAATTTACAATTTCTTTGAACTCAAAGTGCTTCAGTTTCAAAACAAAGTAACATAATACTATCGCTAATTTTTTCAAAATTGCTTCACTAGAGTATTCCAGCTGGTGCTCGATTCGCTCTAGAATCACAAGAAAGAGGCCTTGGAGAGTCGACATCGTGTGAAGAAACCTATGTCATCGAGTAAATCAAAGTCTTCGTTACTCGGTTTGACTGTCTTGGACTGGGAATGGTAAAATTCTGATCAAACTCAAAACTCACGTGTCTTCTAAAACTAATGAAAAAACCTGAGCGAGAGCTTTTGCCATTATCACTTGATATAAATAACGATAAATAAAGAACGTCACGAGAATTTTCGGTAAATTTTTATGAGGTGATTTGATAGATACTATGTATGTATGTATGTTTGTAGGTACAACGCTAAACGGGGATCAACCTTGAACTTCCTAGGTGAAATCCATTATTGCGGACGATTTCCGTTCAACTGCCAAACTGCGTCTTGAACTCGGATCAAAAGCTTGGTGAAACCGTCCCTTCGTCTCCGGAAAAAAAAGACTTCTACATTGAATGATTTTATTTGAGATTGTTCCTGAATAGTGCTATGAAGGAACGATTTGAAGTTCGTTATCTCATTTTTTCTCGTCAACACGCTCGTCTGTAGGAATGGGCAACATTGGGTCATTTTCATCAGTTGTCATGATGATGTAGAAGAAATTTCCGAGAAATAAACATAGAGCCCCTATTGTATATACTACAACGAAGTGAGATCTCAGTTGTGATTCATAGAGACCTGGCGGAGCCACTCTCATAATAGTAGAGCTGTAACTGCAAACAAATGCTACTGGAATCCTCGCAAAAAAGTTCACCAGTCCGAACACGAAACCAGAACATCTTCGTTCCATGTCAAAGAAAGTACACAAACTTCCTTGAAAAGTCAAAGCTCCCAGGTGACTGAATATTATATAGAAAACTATATCACCTAAAGCAGGCAACTTGTAGCTCAGAAATAAGCAGCACACGCTTTGCCCCCATAACGCAATGGAATTGAACGTTTTTCGTACGTACCGCGAAGGACAGAAATTAGATTTGATCAAGTTGTCACCAATAGTTCCAATAATGAATTGAACCAAAGGAATCATCATCAACCCGATTAAGATGAGGATGTAAACCTGGAAGGAGTACCCGGTACCACGAGCAAACAAGTTGCTTTGAAAGAAAGTTGTGTAGAATAACAGCACGAAGATCCATGTGTCGCAGACTTTTGATATCAGTAGGCCATAGAAAGGAACACTTTTGAATAATAAAGGCCACGGTATAAAGGTCTTTTTAGTATTTGGGCTTTTTGTGATGTACTTCGCTAACATGGTCTTTTCCTTGGCGCTTGCGTAGAAGCATTTGTTAGGGTCATGACAACCAAAGGCATACCAACTGACGCACCAAAGAACACCAGTGTTAGCCATCAAATAGTATACTGTAACCCATGATGATGGTGACGATTCTAGAAATCCGTATATCATCAAACCAAGAATGAAAGATAGCACTGAAGAGCTGAAGACCAACGACACAGACCGTCCGAGCTCTGTATGAGGCGTCCAATGTGCTAATAAAGCCACTACTGTTGGATCCTTGAAGGCGTGTACGAATCCAGAGAAGATTATCAAGGCTAGAACGACATTATAATCCGAATTGATGACGGCCTGAGGTATTAAATACGTGATCACAGTCGTTACAGCGACTATACTCATCAAAAGATACTTCAAATTCACAAATAGAGTCAAATATCCACCGATCAGGGATCCAGTAAAACTCAAAACAAGCCATGCACTGAGAAGAAATGATCTCTGCTCCATTGTGTAATGCCTCACGGCCTGCCTGTAAGGGTCATCAAACAAAGTGTAGTTGTCGTACTGGTCACTGTTAATCAGGTAAATAGATATCTTCATGGACTGGAGCATTGAAGTTTGAATCATTCCACAAAAAACTAACAGGGAGACTTGTATGTGTCTCACACCCCATCCACAGCACCATTCTACAGGCATTGTATTCTACGATTCTCATTGATTCCCGTACAAAACTTGTAACCTAACTCTAGAGCTGAGGAACTTGTTTTGCTATTAAATAGAGATTCAATATGCAATACGGGTCAGCACATGGCAACATTACTAGTATATTTCTCGAGGGAGCTATTCCTTAGGATATCGAAACCGAGATAACGTGTCACCGTTAAAATTCATATGCAAGACGCTTGGTAAATTTTAGTATGCTTTATATTAGCGTGAATTAGATGCCTAAAAACGTTATACGATCGGAACGAAAATTTCGAAGTTTCACTTAAAAGAAGCGGAAAGGTAGCTAAGTGATCCAAATTTTCGAAGTTGAAATTTGATAAGGCGCCTCTCAGGGACATGGAATGACGAATGAAATGGCAATATCCATCCTGAACAACAGAGTGAGTAAAATTCTCTACTGTTCACTCTAGGTAGCCGAAATTTGACAGGATGCCTCTCTGGGAAACAAGAAACGAATAATACGAAAGACTTTGTACTCAATTCCGACAATCTGAGTGAGCTCAATGCTTTCATGTTCACCCAAGGAAGTTGTTATTTGGCAGGTGGTAGCCTATCAAGACCCCAAGAGACGAATGAAATGGCAATGGCAATGGGCTGATCAGTTGAGTCCTGAGTGAGCTAATTTATCCCCCGTTCACCCTAGGAAGCTGACATTGGTTAGAGTGTCTCTTTTGGAGAAGAAATTAATGTAATGATGGATTCTATCCGATCAGCTAAGTGACCTAAATCTTACCTCCTCATCCAAGAAGGTTGAAATTTGATTGTGAACCTCTCTGGGACAACAAGAATCGAAAGAGATGTCACGCTCTGTACTCCATTCTGATCAGATGAGAGATACAAATTCTTTCCTGTTCACCCTGGCAAGTTGTTTTATGACTGGAGGTAGCCTCTCAGTGACATCAAGACAGAATGTAATGACGAAATCCGTCCTGATCTGCTGAGTGGGGTAAATTCCCCTCTGTTCGTCCAAGGAAGTTGCAATCTGATATGGATCGTGCCTGAGATAAGAAGTGAAAAATGAAATGATGCACTCCATCTTGATCAGCTGAATAAGATAAATTCTCTCCTGCTCACCCTAGAAAACTGAACTTTGGCAAGGAACGTTTCTGGGACAAATGAAATAATAAGAGATGAATACAATGACACGCTCTGTACGCCATTCCGATCAGCTGAGTGAATTAATTGATCTCCTATTCACCCTGGGAAGTTAGAACTTGACAGGAGGTAGCCTGTCAGGGACATCAAGGGACAGATGAAATGGCGGTCTCCATCCAGAACAGTTGAGTGAGCTAATTTCTCTGATGTTCACGCTAGGATGCACAAATTTGTTATGGTGTCTCTCGTGAACAACACGAGACAAATAATGTATTGACGGACTCCATCTCAATCAGCCGAACGTGCTAAATTATTCTTTGTTCATCCAAGGAAGTTGGAATTTGATAGAGAGCCTCCCTGGGACAAGTGAAGGATGAAATGTAATACTCCATCCTAATGAGTGGAGTAAGATAAATTCTCTCGTGAGCACCTTAGGAAGCAGCAAATTGTTAGGATATCTCTTTTAGACGACGTGTAATGTTGGACTCCACCCTGATCAGCTGAGTGAGCGAACGTCTCTTGTGTTCATCCAAGGAAGTTTACATGTTGTAGTGAACTTATATCTCTTGAGAAGGTTGGCCACCATCGTGACTGGAGATGTTCTCAAGCTTGCATACCTCACTTATATCGATCTGTTTGCCTCAATTATATCCTACGGCACAATTTTATGTGGGGGTTCCCCTGGAACTAAGCAGGGACTACGCTTACAGAAAAAGGCAGTGCGAATAGTGGCTCGAGTAGGGTACCGAGAGCATGCAAATCCTATCTGCAAGGAGTCTAAAATATCAACAGTTTTTTCTTTATATGCATATGTTGTTCTGGTACACATTCATAAAAACCTGGACCAAGACCTGAAACGTGGTGAAATCCACCAGCTCTACACTCGGAAAAACCATGATCTTGAGATACCCTGATGCAGGCTGGTCAGCTCGCAGAACCGCTTTTTGTGGAGTGATCACGATTAATCATTTGTCCCTGGAGATCCGCCTACTTGACGACAGATAATTCTCCAGCTTAACCTTGAAGTGACTCGTCCAGAATCCGCTGTACGAGATTGACGACTTCTTCAAGTTAAATTTTGAGGATTATATTAAAACCTGACAATGATCTTCAGGATTACAGTAAAACATGATAGTTTATTTTGTAAATACCTGAACCATAGGCTATTT
Organism: Adelphocoris suturalis; assembly: GCA_030762985.1. Classification (NCBI taxonomy): domain Eukaryota; kingdom Metazoa; phylum Arthropoda; class Insecta; order Hemiptera; family Miridae; genus Adelphocoris; species Adelphocoris suturalis. The sequence goes on from CM061041.1 coordinate 2,988,150, forward strand.
TTGTGATTGCTTATGTATGTACATATTTTAATTGTCTATTATATATATATATATATATATATATATATATATATATATGCATGTATATATATATATTGATTTATACTAATTTACGTCTTCTGGTCCACTTGTGGTGACTGAATAAAGCTTATTATTATTGTTAACCTGTCTGAGACATCAAGAGACAAATGAAATGACGGTGTCCATCGTTATCATCTAAGTGAGCTCAATCTTTCGCTAATCGTTTCTCAAACGTTGAAGTGTTGCGTGGAAACAAAGTAGCAAAGTGATTCAGGTAATCGGAAAAATCAGTAACTCGGGAAATCACTAATTCATGTTTTCCTAGGCTAATGTACGATTTTTAAGCGTTTATTTCATGAACTTTGGTCCTGAAGTTTTGGAGAAAAGCACTGGACGGCATACCAGATACGGCGGATGGAAGGATTTTGACATTTTATGTCTTTACCTTGGCACATAGAATCGAAAAGCGTTATCGTTGCAGAAAAGTATTACCGTTACCGAAAAGTGTTACCTACTTTTGCTTTGACATGTCTTTACTATGGCACATAACTCAAAAAGTCCAGTCATGCAGCATGACCCCATGCGCGAATTTTTGAAGAAATCTTCGACATTTCAGTCGCTATTGATTTTTACAACCAGCGAACGGCATTATTTCGATTTTTGACTGATTTTTCAACTTTGAAATTTTTGAAAACTTGATACATATTCTTTTAGGAAATTTTACGCTGATTCCGAATATACCACATGTTAGTATGCTGAAAAAATTATTTCGCACACAAAAATCGCAAAAAACAGGCTATTTTAAAATGTTTGACAACATTTTTGAAAATTTCAACCCGAAGATGTAATCCGATCATGCTGGCCAACGAACATGAACTTTCTTTTTGTGTCCTTAACATTTTAAAATTTGTTTGAAGTTTCTAGCACAATTCTACGGACAGTTATCGTCTGGAATGACACATACATACATACATACATACATACATACATACATACATACATACATATATACATATATACATACATACATAAAAAAATGCGTTAAACTTCAGAATATGATTCAGAATAGCCTAAAACGGATTTCTGCATAAAAATTTTTCAAAAATTCACATTCTAAAAATTTTGAGGCGAGAGCAATAGCTTAATTTTCTTCAAAAATTCGCTAAAAGTGTGACGTTACGGTGTGACGAAGAAAGCGTTATGAAAAATTTGCTGATGATTTCCGCTTACAACCGAGTCGTTGCTAGGGAAATGGTACTTCGTCGTTTTTCATCCCACAAAATTCGTTGACCATTCGTTCGAAATCTCTCGATTTATCCAACACTATTATGTTAACTACTGCGAAGTGCGTGGCCAACAAGCTGAGTTATGAGCATGGTTATATGGATAATTGTTTTCACACAGGTGATCATTCTCAATAATTGATATTGTGAACATGATTGCAACCGCTTGTTAATTTCTGATGATTTCATTGAGCTGATGTTTCGATGATTTGATTCATAGCAGGTGATCCGAATATTGCGAGAACGGTTTGATTTGTGAAGCGGTGGTTAAATCATTTTAATAGGTAATTTCTATACTTTACACTCTAGGAAGCTGTAATTTCGTGTGTAGCCTCTTTAGGACATTTACTTGATGATGCCCAGGGTCCGGATCAGATGAATGGCTCTTAAAGCTAATTTCTATGCTTTACACTCTAGGAAGGTGTAATTTTGTATGTAGCCACTTTAGGACATTTACTTGACGATGCCCAGGGTCCGGATCAGCTGAGTGGCTCTTGGAGCTTGCATACGAGTCTGCAACTAAAGACATAAAATGTCCCAATGTGTTGCAGACTTGTATGCAAGCGTTTCTGATGATTATCTTATCACAACATCTCATGATCCCTAAGCCACCGTAGTGTCAAGGAAATTTAAATTGGTTTTTTTCCCTCTTTTTCTTATGATTTTCACGTACAACCAAGCCGTTGCTGGGGCAATAAAACTTCTTTTTATCAACTTTGAATCAAAATTATATAGGGAAAGTAGGGTTGATCAGATCAACAAATTAGAAGAAAATTAATATCAATGTTTCTTTCGCCGTTCAGTAACAAGTTAACATAAAAACCTAGGGGGCGGACGAACGTAGGGAACATGAAAGTTTCTGATGATTATCGTTTACAACCAAATTGTTGCTACGGAAATGTATCTTAGGCATTTATCATCGTACAAAAATCGTTCGCCAGTCGTTGGAAAACTCTCGATTTAGCTAAGCGTATTATGTTTACCACTGCGTAGAGCGTGGCGAACAATCTGAGGCATGAGCGTGGTTATCTGAATAATTGTTATTCGATTTTACGATTCTATGCATCGTAACCCTTCTATGAAACGTAAACCAACAAATTTTAAGGAAGGATTACAACTTTTTTGTCTTGGTCGATTACAAAGGTTCATTATTGAAAATAATAAACCAACATAAATCAGAAGCCAACTGATGGTTGAAGCATATTACATGTTTTTGAATTATAGTCCTCAGGCTCTATTGGCAGCATAGGGAGGTCAAGAGGGTCACCCCAGATCAGACGCACGAGTAGTTTTCACGAGAAATAGCTGACGAACAGACGAACCAAAATTGAGTGTGGTATAAAACGTGAAATAGGAGTTGAAATTTTGATTTTGAAAATATACTCACGTAAATTATATTCTCCTTGAATCTCTTCCTGAGATTTTCCAAAAAGGCCTGATCGCTGAGGTAATTGTCCAGGAGAACGGAATCTTGTACCCCTACGCGGTCTCTGTCGTGTAGGCTCCTCTCCATTGCTGAAAAAAAAGAAACAATTAGAATATTTATTACCTAATAATAAAAAATTTCACTCAAAATAGCGTACTTATATATAAGTTTACATGTGAAAAACAGTTTCAGATCGGTTCTTAAAGGTTCATCTATCTTAGGTCCGGTATCTACAGAGGTAACTAGTGGCAGGCAGCAGCCCCAGGAGGTATAGTCAAGTAGTGTTGGGCATAATCTTGTCGTCGAATACGATTGTAATCTCGATAACTATTCGTTGATTCTGAGTCAACTGCGATTATATTCGTATTCGACGAAAAGATTATGCCCTACACTGTTTCCAGATGATGGATAGCAATTGTTATGCCTAGTCAACAATTATTCAATCTTCTGGCTATATGTTATACGTTCACTATTATCGTGTAGGAACGTATATAGGTACCTTATGGTTAAAATTATCGGTGCACAAAAATGTATTCAAAGCATCACAAAATATAAGTTAAACAAAAATGATTTAAATTGAAGAAACTATTGTTTATTAGAACATGTAGATAATTATTATAGGAAATACATTGTGCCGCGAGCGTGGAATTAATTTCTGTAAAGTTTTAAATGAGTTGTTTAATATGCTTTCCATCTCTGTCCGGTTTTAGCGAATTTTTGAAGAAAATTAAGCTATTGCTCTCGCCTAAAATTTGTAGAATGTGAATTTTTGAAAACATTTTATGCAGAAATCCGTTTCAGGCTATTCTGAATCATATTCTGAAGTTTAACGCATTTTTTTAAATGTATGTATGTATATATGTATGTATGTGTCATTCCAGACGATAACTGTCCGTCGAATTGTGCTAGAAACTTCAAACAAATTTTAAAATGTTAAGGAAACAAAACGAAACTTCAAGTTCGTTGGCCAGCATGATCGGATTACATCTTTGGGTTGAAATTTTCAAAAATGTAGTCAAAAAATTCAAAATAGCCTGTTTTTTTGCGATTTGTTGTGCGAAATAATGCCGTTCTGCGAGACATCAGATGCAGGCAACCCTCAGGACAACACCGCCTTTGATGACCCACAGCCATCCTCATCCAAGGAAACGTCTCAACCCGGAACAACCAGGAGGGCCACCAGATCTATGACTTACAAGAAAACTCCAAAAGCGAAGAGGAACGAATGTGATGCTGACTATTTGGAGGATGAAGACTCGCAGGTCTCCTCAGACGATCCCCCTTCCAGCCCAGAAGAGCAGCATACTTCTCAACCAAACTGACCAAAAAGCAGACTCGGACGGTGGCTTACAAGAAAGGACCAAAAGAGAAGAAAAACAAACGTGAAATCAATTGGCTGAACAATGAAGATTTGTTCATAAAAAGAGCTGGCTGGTATGCTATCATCGCAAATTGACCAACCCTTGAAGTGACTTTTTATACTCCATACCATTTTCTACATATTGTTTCATTTTCAAATACGTATTTTAATTGATATTGTGTACATTCATGAGAATAAAACGTTTTAAGATCAGAAACCACCAGTTTACTTCATTTGCCTTCTTATTTGCCCGGGTGCCCAATGTCACCTACAGGTGACGGTGTCATAATGGGAAGGGGGGAGGGGAGGGGGGGGGGGGTGGTAAAAACACACTTAATGTTCTATTTAGAGTAGATGGAAAAATATGAAAATTTTGAAATTTCTCTGGTAGGTCATTTTTGGGCGCTGGAAAAACGAATAGAAAACGATTCTTGTGTGATGAAAACTACAGGAAGAAAATTATATTTCCCTAGTAACGTGTTGGCTACTAGTGAAAATCATCAGAAAACGAGGTAACGGATCGGGTAATAGAATTTTTAGAATAACCCCCAGCGATTTGACATATATTCATGTCAATAAAACATAGAAAACACCAAGACATAAGACAACAGCTTTACAACAAGCTCTGATAACAAGCTTCTTCAAACGCTCGCAAGAGCGCTCTCCTGTAGTTGTCCTGAGTTTGGGAAAAATAACCGAAAACCAGAACCGAACTTGGACGGAACTAGTCCCACACAGTGGCGCACTCACTCAGAAAATAATTATGGGGGGGGGGGGGGGGGGGGGGGGGGGCTGACTGAGGGTCCCTGGGCCAACCAACGGAAAACTTTTTAAAGCTTCTTTAGAATAACCGGTATTTTAAGGAATTACTTTAAGTTTATTTTAGCTCATTGAATGCAAGTTTGGACTATACGATTTATTTATTTACAAAATTTTTTGATAAAAATTATCGATTTTCGATCCATCATATCTTCTACATTTAATGTCCGAAATTCAAAAAAAGCCAAAGGGTTATTTGTACACAATTTAATGCTCTTTCATATTGGATATTGGTAAGAATAATTATTTCCCTCAGATGCTTAGTTTTTGAGCAATTACAAGAAAACTGAAAAATGTCGGAAAATTTCATGGTTTTTTGCGATTTTCACTGTGAATCCGTCATTTTTTTGTTGGCAAACTTCAGATTCGGATTCAGCACACCAAAAAACATAAGAATCCGTCGAGAAACCTTCTACCATCATAATTTTTTCTTGAAACAGGCACTTTTTAACACCATTTGACTGGGCTAAAATATGAAATACGTTTTATTTATTTTTTAGTGCATTTCTTAGGAATAGAAATGCAGCAATGCAGCTATTTTTTTCGTAGCTGTAGTGAAATGTAACTCCCGCAAACCAGTATTCAGTATGCGATGTGTCCACTATTGGCGGATTTAAAAACAGAATGTAATTCTTTTCTTGAGGGGTGGGCTATAGCCCCTTCAGCCCCCCCCGTGGGTGCGCACCTAGTCCCACAGGTAACTCTGCGAACAGCGGACAGGGACTCACAGTTCGGAACACTTGCAGTGCGAACGCAAAAACCTCTAGTGCGCATGCCCGGACAGTCCTATAACTATCTGGGACTGCACTGCGAACGAACCTTAGAATCGCATGATTATTGATGTTAGGGAAGTATGGCATGGTATGAAGAAGGATATCAGGACCTGAGTTAAGGAGTGCACAGATTATCACTTGAGTAAACTGAGAACATTACGTATAGTATTAATGTCAAAATACATACTAGCGTTCGTACTATTGGAGTTCAGGAAAAGTATACTTGAAAAGATCCATAATTTAGCACATCCAGGGTGTAAAGGGTCATTTGTGGTTAATACAAAATTGTTTACCAGAATTATTCCTAATCTCTGGGTATGCTCTTCAAGTAATTAGAATCAGTTAATTCGTTTGAATATTTCACCGACACGCCATGCAGTCATTAAACTAATATCTGCAATTACTAGACCTGCTATTAGAAACACTTAAATATCCATGTTATCCTATTAAACCGATTTCGTGGTTATTGGTTTCTGCAAGGGCAGTTTCAATCTCATATAACTAACTAAATCTTATTTGGTGGGTCAGCATAACAGGCGCCGAATTTTCGCGTGACAGCGCCTCATCTTAGAACGGCGACGCTCTCAAATGATTATATATTACAGCTTTTCGAGGTATGTCGCGCCAAATCCAATATAAGGGGATTCGCGTGGGGTATGGAAATCAAAACCGATTATTTTAAGCTGCCGGGTAGTTCACAATTCGCGCATTCTGTTATGTTATCTTATCCTATTTGAAGCGGCGAGGTTGAGGAATTCTGCGTTACTATCGATCGTAGTTACACAATAAATGCCAATACAACCAATATACAAAATTTTAAAACTCGGGGGAAATAATAATAAATGAATGATAATAATAATAAAAATTAAAAAGTCCAGTCATGCAGCATGACCCCATGAGCGAATTTTTGAAGAAATCGACATTTCAGTCGCTATTGATCGTGTAGAGAAATTTTAGTTTATGATTTTGATAGACGAACATGGAATCAAATTATTAAAAATAATTAGGAGGTACTCATACTTTATTATTATTAAACTAATCTTGTAGATTTAAAGACAAATGTAGGTAAATATTCATAGATTTCGATGGAGGGAGGCCTTGAGATTAACGTTACTGACGGCCGAGCGGAACGAGGCCTTGGGTCTGCGTGCTAGTACGTACATAAATAGAACTTCTTCATAATTTCATGGGTGATATTTTCTAAGCCACAGTCAGTATTAAAGCTACATCAAGTCCTAAAACAGTTGAGCGTAAAACATTAAAGAGAGCGACCGAGAGAATCGGAGGACGGAATATTTCACAGAGTAAACTCATCAGTTGTGATTACATTTTTTTTTTTTTTTTTTTTTTAACAAACACCTACTACCTACGTTTTAAACAGCATGGTTCTAGGATTGGTTATACAGGGATACTTCCATAAGAGTAGTTCAATCTAAATTTGGACAATGTTTCATGCAAATATTACCGATTTTTACAACTAGCGAACGGCATTATTCCAATTTATGACTGATTTTTCAACTTTGAAATTTTTGAAAACTTGATACATATTTTTATAGGAAATTTTACGCTGATTCCGAATATACCACATGTTAGTATGCTGAAAAAATTATTTCGCACAACAAATCGCAAAAAACAGGCTATTTTGAAATTTTTGACTACATTTTTGAAATTTTCAACCCGAAGATGTAATGCGATCATGCTGGCCAACGAACTTAAACTTTCGTATTGTGTCCTTAACATTTTAAAATTTGTTTGAAGTTTCTAGCACAATTCTACGGACAGTTATCGTCTGGAATGACACATACATATATATATACATACATACATACAAGTTACGTACACACTAGGCGACACTAGGCGTATTGTAACAGCAAACTGCTGATCACGCATTACTATCCTATATAAACAGCCCGTAGGCGGCTCCGACCTCAGTCTTGTTCCGCCGTCCGAGCCATCTTCATCTTATTATTTCTTTCACCAAGTCCGTATCAAGTCCGTATTGTGTTATATTCCAATAAATCAATTTTTAAAAACTCTAACAACGTGAGTTATTCTATTTTACGAGATGGGAATTCATCATATCATAATACGAGATGGGAATTGCGCGGGCATCGGGCATGTGAACTAGGTTAAGGTCGAGACCTTTTAGTTGAATTTCCGATTCCGGATATTGAGAGGGTTGTAATTGTAGTTTGATGGAGTTCATGATCAGGGGTCGGCCGGACAGTTCCTTTCGGGGGGCAAACAAAGTTTGGTCATGGTATACTAATCGGTCCGTCCCTGGTTTCGCGAGATGGATTCCGTATAGGGTTCGGACTTCTGTCCCTTCTGTATTAATAATTTGAATCGTGTCTCCGTGTGGGAAGACAAGAAGGTATTGGTTGATTTCCGGTATTAAGTTCACGTAATTGGTGGGGATGTCAAGATTGACGTACTTGCATTGAGTGGTGGAACCTGTTTGTAGGAATTGAATTTCGCATGGTAGATCTAATTCCGATGTTAGGTGACTTGGACAGAGAGATAGGTGACCGGCAGGGCACTCGTGGCGTAATGCTACGATTCTTGAGCTTGTTTGGGATTTGAGGAAGAATTTTTTCTTTGGGATGATGGTTACTATTTGAGCGTTTTCTAACTGTGTTGGTAAGGGTTCCACGTAATACAAATCGAAATTTTCTGGGTCCACAATGGGTATATCTAAGAAGTAAATGGTTTCGCTACTTCCCACGAAACATTGGACTTGAATGTAGGATTGAATCTCAAACAGGGCCTTATTGGAGTAATCTAGGAACGTGTTGCCGTAGAATTTGGACAATCTTTGTAATTCAGTGAAGAGTTCCCGAGAGTCGACTATGCTAGGATGTAATTTTCCTAGTTTGCAAAATGTGAGTGAGTTTTCAATGTCTTGTAGGGCGCTTAGAAGTAGGTTGAGGAGCGTTTGAAGGTGTTCTAGTGTAGTGATAATTGCGTTGACTCGTCCTAACTCCAAGTTTATATATTTGAGATGTCTTAATTCCTTGATGATCACGCGGTTATTGTGTGCTATGGTATCTATGGTTTTGTTAAAATTCTCTAATATTGCTTGGTTGATAGAATACTGTGACTTTAATTGTTCCTGAAGGTCCTCTTGCTTGTTTGATAAATGGTTCAGGATTTTATTGTATTTCTCCTCATCGCGGGAGTCAAATTACCAGTGATGAATTTTACTAACGTGCCTAGCCCGTTAATCAGTCCCCGTTTAGATCTAGTTTTGGGTGGAGTTATTACGATATTGTCTAGTTTCTGGTCTATAAGTCTGAAGGTGTGGTTTACGGTGGCTGTGAGCATCATTGTTTTTTCGGCGGTGTGGGAACTGTTGTGGAATGTTTTGAGGGTTTCGTTGTAAGTCAGTCGCAGGAGGTTGAGTTGATCCAAAATTTGATTGAGGTCGTAATAGTGTGAGAGGGTGTGGTAGCCCTTGACAATTTTTGCGGGTTTCATATTCACTGCAATGAGCCCAGGGTTTGAGGTTACATCGATAACCTCGATTCCGTACGTCGCCATGAGAAAAAGGGGGAGAATGATCCTGGAACAATGAAAATCGATAAGGAGTTTTAGGACAGTGAACCCTTTAAAATTTCGGAACACATTTGTTTTCGAAGTTGGGGAATATCCTTTTGTTCGAAGGACAGGGCTTCTTTATGTGTTAGTTTTTTCGCGAATTGGCACATAAACACACCACAGTCATCGAAATTTTGTTGTTGGGGAACAGTCCTCAGAAGGGTGGTTCTCCAGTTTTCTGAATCGAGCATAACATTCTTTTTCTCGAGGTATTCGAAGGCTAGGTAAGATTGGATGTTCTCGAGGATTTCGATTGCGATTTTGTTAGCTGTTCCTAGTTTGAGTCTGTTTTCCGAAAGGGAGTCTAGGTACCTAATTTCCTTCTCTTTGACATCTACCATGACCAAAGACCAATGGTTGTTTTCATGGATCGGAAAGATGATAAAGTCTTTTCCGAATATGTCGGACCTACTCGTGAATTTCCTTACTCTGTCGTAGCCTCCAGATTTCAGTAGAGGATAAAGGAAGGTGTTAAAGCAATGGGTCGATGGTAGGTTTCTATTATTGCGACTCCTTTCGTCCAGGAGTTCCATATAGAAATTTATGATCATATCATCGACCCAGTTTCCTGGTTTTAAAGTAAGGAGGTTTTGTCTCGTTATTTTTAAACCGTATCTATGGGCAAGGGTTTCGGAGGGCGATGCTTGATCATCCCGAGCGTTTTGCACGTTGGTTTGATAGAACTTCCGTGGGGGCTTGATGTTTGTTAAATGTATTTTTTCTTTAGTATTGTGGTGACGGGGTTGTATGAGGGCTGTTTTTGTTATTGGATCAATTTCTTTTAATTGTTCTTTATTAAATTTGGGTTTTGATTTACTTTGACGTTGTGTTGTTTTGACAAAAACTTCGGGTGGTAATTCTGGGGGGTCTATTCGTCCTAAGTTTTTCGTGTTGGTCAGGTTTTCTTTGTGTTCTTTGAACTTATCTGTCATATGAGTATAAAGAGCCTTGGTTTTTTCCTTGTGTTCGTTGAGGTAATTATTTGTTATTAGTTTATCCAAATCTATTTCTACTAATGGTCTATTGTTTATGTGTCCGTAAAGTAGTTCAAAAGGGGTTAGTTTTGATACGGAGTGTATCGTGTTGTTGTATGCGATGATCGCATAATTGACTTTGGTACGGGTGTTGGAGGTCTTGAACGCTTCTTGTTGGTTTAGGAGTCTCACGTGTTCAATTAGGGTTGAATGGAATCTTTCAATGATTCCGTTTGACTCCGGATGTTGGGAAGAAATATAATGAATGTTGATTTTGTGTAAATCCAATAGTTCCTTTATGAGGCTGCTCTGAAATTCGGCACCGTTGTCCGATACTATAGAATTAGGTATACCATGGTGGGTAAAGAATTTTAGGAGTCCGTTCACCAGTTCCATGCTTGTGGACGAATTTAGGGGATATGCTTGCGCGTAACGGGAAAATGTACAGATTACTGTGAGGAATTTCGTATTTTCTATTGTGAATTTATCGATGTGAAGGGTTTCTAGTGGCCGTGAGGCGGTTGGTGTTACGTTATATTTGATTTTGAGGGGAGATCTCTCATATTTGCTCCTAAGGCATAATTCGCAATTATTAATGAATTTTTGTATTGTTGTCTTTAAATTGGGCCAGTAGAATTCTCGTTTTAACTTCTCGTATGTTTCTTCTATTCCTCTGTGATTAGTGTGACCTTCATGGTAGTTGCGGATTATTTTGGTTTGTTCTTCGTTTGTTTGTATGTCCCTCAGTTTTTTGGTGTATCTCGTGATGTCTATCTCCGTATGGGTGAATTGTTTGGTGACTACTTGCACAAATTTCTCATAGGTATCAGTTTCGAAATAAATACCATATTTGACCTTTGGGTGAATGAATTCTTTAACAAATTTTGTAATTTCGGATTCGAATTGCGATTCGCTGACTGTTACTATCATACGCGTTTTGTTTCCGAATAATTTGATCGTCGTAACGGGTTTAAAAACAGGGTGTCGTACGGTAGTGAGTAATATTTGATGAGTGCATAGGTTCACGGGTTGGTCTCTGATACTTATTGTCGTTACGGTGTTGCCGATAAAATTCGAGTGTACTGTAAGGCCAGACAAAGTTTCTAGGTTATCGGAGTGAGAGTGAGTTTCTCCTCCCTCCTCCGGATCAAAGTTGGCTATCACTGAGTCGGAAGACTCATACTCGTTTTCGATTGCGTTTAGATTTTGCAAGACAGATTTTGGATTCGGCGAGACAGAATTTGTTTGCGGCGGTCGGGACAGCGCGTCAGCGTTCGTGTTCAATGCTCCCTTTTTGTATACTATCTCAAAGTCGTAAGCCTGAAGTTTGGTTTTCCAGGCGAACAGCCTTGAGCTAGGCTCTTTGTGGGAAAATAACCACTGAAGGGGGCGATGGTCTGTGTAGATTGTGAATTTCCTTCCAAAAAGGTATGGTCGGAAATAACCCACAGCGTATACTATTGCAAGGAGTTCTTTCTCAATGGGCGAGTATTTCTGTTCAGAGTCATTTAGTGTACGACTGGCGTAGGCAATCGGGAGGTCCGCATTATTAGTTATTTGGCTGAGAACAGCCCCTAATGCTACGTTACTCGCGTCCGTTGTGAGGTGGAAAGGTTTGGTGAAGTCAGGATACTGAAGTATCGGATCATTACACAGAAGAGTTTTACACGTTTCGAAGCAGTTTACGTAATCGGGGTCCGTTATGTCTATCGTCGCATCCTTTTTTAAACATTGAGTTAAGGGTTTAGTCAGTCGGGCGAAGTTGTTGATAAATTTTCTGTAGTACCCTAACAGTCCTAGAAAACCCTTGATTTCCTTTGGTGTTTTAGGAATAGGATATTTCTGTATGGCTGATATTTTATCGGGGTTAGGTTTTACTCCCTGTGGGGTTACTACATGTCCTAAATAACTAACTTCGCGTTTGAGGAAGTCTGTTTTGTCGAGTTGTACCTTTAAGTTCGCGTCCCTAAGGCGTTTAAAAACGGCTTCTAAGCGTTGGATGTGTTCTTGCAGGCTAGTACTGAATACTATCATGTCGTCGAGGTAGACACAACAGTACTCGTTAGCAATTCCACGTAATATGGTGTCGATAGTTGGAAAGTCGAGGGTGCATTACGCAATCCGAATGGGACTCTAGTCCATTCTAGATGGCGTGTGGGCGTGCTGAACGCTGTTTTCTCAATACTGTTCGGATCCATCTCAATTTGGTGAAATGAGGATTTCAAATCGATCGTACTAAAGTATTGGCACCTCCCTAATTTGTCTAGTAATTCCGAGACTTGGGGAAGAGGGTATTTGTCCTCTATCGTTTTTTGGTTAAGCTTCCTGTAATCGACAACAACTCGAAATTTTTGTTTACCGCTATTGTCTGCCTTTTTTGGGACAATCCAAATGGGGGCGTTCCAAGGGCTTTCAGAGTTTCTAACGATGCCTTGTTGAAGTAGTTCCTCCATTTGTTTGTCTAGTTCCTCTCTGTATATTTCGGGGAACCTATAGTTTTTCGCGTATACCGGTACATTGTCTGTCGTCCTAATCACATGTTTTACGTTGTTTGTGAAGGTCAGGTAAGTGCCGTCTTGATGAAAGATATCCGCGTATTTTATTACTAACTGGGAGATAGCTGTTTTTTCTTCCTCGTTCATATGGTCCATCCTGAGTTGTCCTAGGTCGAATTTGAATTTGGGACAGTCGAAATTGTTGAAGTTTTGACTCGGATTTTGTGATTCGTGTGATGGTGTTAATTCGTTCGGGGTAATCTGTTCAACTGTTACAGGGAATGTTTGTACGAGTCTCGTGGGTTTTTCTTCTGAATTTAGGACGTGAACGTGGGCTTCGAAGTCGTCTACTCGTACTAAGCATTGTGGTATTTCTATGGGACCTATCTTTTGGTAAGGGACGATAGCGTCACCTTCTTTAACATTGTTTATTTTCAATTTGATTTGTTGGACGCACCTACTGTCAATGTTATGGATTTCGTTGGTTTTGAGGTTTAAAAATTGGAGGGGTATGTCAACCTTTGGTGTTCTTAGGACGTTTTCATGCAGCATTATTCCGGCTCGCAGTAGTCTAAGATTGTCTAAGCCCAAGAGGAGGTCAAATCTGCTGTGGAAATCGAAGATGTTAAATTTTAAATTTAGACCTTTGGTTTGGAAGAGTTCGCCACATGGGACCATTGCGTTAGTTTTTGCATTAGAAATTCCATGTACGGTTTTTACAAGGAAAGTACTTTGGGAAATTTTGTTGGGAAAAAATTTGTTGGCTATTTCGGGGTTTATGAAACTTGCAGAAGCACCAGTGTCGATTAGAATTTTTAGGTTTAGTTTAGGCATAATTATGTACGTTAGTTCGTCAGTCGATTTAGAATATAGTGACATTAGGTCGTATGTGGGGGTTCGAGGCTGGTGTGGTCTAAAAAATCTGTGATTTCGTCTATGTTATGTTCATAGATCGGGTCGATGTCCTGGGTTTGTTCATCTTGTAAGATTTGCCAAGTTTCATGGTCCCGATTTTGTTCCTCAGAGTCGGGAATTTGGGGTTCGTCATTTTCGAGGTTATGGAAATTTGGGTTAGATATCCTCCAAGACATAGGCGTCCATTTTTGAGATTGGGGTTTCGCTGTTGGGGTTCTATGGGAATTAGTTTGAGATGTTTTGGGTTGTTGGGCAGGCCTATTATACGTTTGCACGTTTTGGTTTGGGGAGGTTTGGTTTTGATATTGATTTGGGGTATATTGAGGTTTCGGTTGATATTGAGGTTTCGGTTGCCAAGGTGGGCCGGGCCTCGACTGGCCGCCTTGGGCAAGACTTTGCAATAGTTGGTAGGCTTTAGCAACTGGTGTTTGATATTGGTTTTGAGTGGGTCTGGGCGTGAAGCGCGATGTTTGTGGTTGAAACGAGGGTTTGGTCTTGGGACGTTCCGGCTCGTTGACGCAGCGGCAGGTTGATAAGCCGGATGAGCGGAGGAATAACCCGGGGAAGGTTTGTTCCTGGGTTTTAGGTTGAAGTCGTTTGTCAACATAGTGAGGGCCATTCCCAAACTGGTTGGGCCTTTGGTCCTTAAGAGGCCACCCAATGGTTCCGAAATACCATGAGCGAACACTCTTAGGGCGTAATTTTTCATATACTCCGTTAAAATCGGAGCAGCGCTGCCCATATTCAGTTTGATGTAGGCAACCTGCGCATTTAATAGATGGCAAAGACGGTCGTGGAAATTGAAACAATCCTCTTGTGGGAGTTGTTTCAATTCACTCATCTCTTGTAATAGAGTGTATGTATCCCTTTTGTCGCTATAAGTTTGAAGTAGCGCTCCCCTTAGTTCCTGATAGTTATCTATAGAATTTATGAATATTTTTTCCGTTACTTTGGGACCTAACTTTGAAGTGAATGTCCCCATGATTACTTCATTTTGAAAGTTATCTGGGTCGTTGTGGTCGTGGAATTTCTCAAATATTTTATCACATTGTTTTATAAATTTGGGTAAAACGAGGGGTTCCCCGTTAAATTCCGGGATTAACCTATCATATTCTTTTCGGAATATTTGGGGTATTTGTTGGTTTGGACCTAGTTGTGGGTTTACTTGTGGGAAATTGTGTTCGGGCGGAAGTGGTGGATTTTCAATTGGAAGTTGTGGTTGATTTTCAGGGGGAAATTGTGGTGGATTTATTTCGGGTATTTCGGGTATGGGGTTCAGTGCCTGACGAATCAGGGCGGCCCCATTTATTGGTGGTGGTCCGAGTGGAAGGGGAATATTAGCGTCGTTATTAGAATCCATGGTTCTGTGGAGTCGTTGTGAGCTCCAATCCCAAAAGCTAGTTTGGGGTTTCGGTTCTTTGACTTTGGGAATTTTGGTGTGGAATTCAGTTATCAGTTAGTTAAACAGTAGACATGCACATACAATACAAGGAAATAAAATGAAATTTATGAATTAATCAATTAATTAGAGTAAAAGATTAGTCAAAATAAAAGATGAAATAGCACAAACAATGAAATTGGTTGAATTAATGAAATGAAATCGAATGTAGTTGAAGCGGGAACTTAAATTACGATCTTGTGAAGGTCGTGAGAGGTGAAGGTCGTCAGAGTTTCTCCGCGGGTGCCCCGGATTCTCCCTCCGATAAGACGAGAGATAACGTCAGGCTCTCGCGGGGCGAACAGGATGTGAGTTGGCTGAGATAAAGATTGTCAGCCAAGGTTCCGTCGAGTGAACGACAAAAGTTATTTGTGTCCAAGTTAACTTGTTTACTTGGAGTGAACGACTTGTTTACTTGAGTGAACGACAAAAGTTATTTGTTTCCAAGTTAACTGTTGGTGAGTACTTATGAAGGTACTTAATCGCACCAGGTGTGGGCGAGTTTGAATTGCACTAGGTGTGTGCGAATTCGAATTGCACTGGGTGCGTGCGAGAAATAATACGATGAGCACTGGTTGCGTGCGAAATTAATGATGAGCACTGGGTGTGTGCGAAATTAATGATGAGCACTGGGTGTGTGCGAAATTAATGATGAGCACTGGGTGTGTGCGAAAATAATGATGAGCACTGGGTGTGTGCGAAATTAATGATGAGCACTGGGTGTGTGCGAAAATAATGATGAGCACTGGGTGTGTGCGAAAATAATGATGAGCACTGGGTGTGTGCGAAAATAATGATGAGCACTGGGTGTGTGCGAATAATTACTGAAGAAGTAGTAGGTCTCGTATTGGTTGTTTACTTACAGATGTTGGAGTGTCATGCTGTAAGGAGTCTTGCCCGTTGGTAATCCCAATAGAGTTCCGTCGTATTCGTCGAAGAAACACTACCGATCCGAACCGGAGTTGTAAAATGTAGGTTCCGATAGAGTTTACGTTGTATGCGTCGAAGAAAACACTACCGATCCGGAGACTGCGCCAAAAATAGAATAACTCACGTTGGTAGAGTTTTTAAAAACTGATTTATTGGAATATAACACAATACGGACTTGATACGGACTTGGTGTTAGAAATAAACAAGATGAAGATGGCTCGGATGGCGGAACAAGACTGAGGTCGGAGCCGCCTACGGGCTGTTTATATAGGATAGTAATGCGTGATCAGCAGTTTGCTGTTACAATACGCCTAGTGTCGCCTAGTGTGTACGTAACTTACATACATAAAAAAATGCGTTAAACTTCAGAATATGATTCAGAATAGCCTGAAACGGATTTCTGCATAAATTTTTTCAAAAATTCACATTCTACAAATTTTGAGGCGAGAGCAATAGCTTAATTTTCTTCAAAAATTTGCTAAAAACTTGGGGGACATGAACCCCGAATACGAAAACTGTAATTCAAGGTTTTTGCAACAAGGTTAGGATATGAGAATACCTATTGATATTACTTTGCATGCACGAAATTTTAAATTTGGAAAATTATTTTATTTAAGCAAATAGTTGGGGGAAAAAAAGTCTGCCAAGTTGGGTGGGCAATAGCTTCCTCACATGTTGTAATATGGACGTCACAGCGGTCAGGAACTAGACAAAAGTTCGGCTACGATGCCGACGAAAACCCATGGTGAAAAACGATACTTTGAAGTACCAGAAAACCAAAAATTCAAACCCCAAAATCAAAGCGGTGCATCTCCAAAAACGGCGCATGAATTGAGAATGTATCGGTTACAACATTTTTTGACGTTCGATTATGACCCAAGCGCAACGATAGAGTGGTTCAAAACAAAAAAAAAGTTCTGGGATTTCTTGTCCCCATTGTTTTTTTTTTTTTTTTTTTTTGCTTCCTCGGTATGTCAGGATGACACTCCTAAATTTTTAGCAAAAAATATTAATCCTAATCACTTTACCTGGGTCGATTTTGGCCAGTTATCGACCGCTATCGTAAACCAACCTCTAAATTGGTGCCGAGGTGATGATTTGACGGACGGATTTCAATTTTTTTAGGTCAATTTATGGGTTTTCGCATGCGCTGAACGCGGTGAACTTATTTATTTTACGCTCCGTCCACTAGTTATCCGGTAAACTGGCAGAGGGCGCCAGTTTATTTTACTTGATTTTACTTGAAGATAAGTAAAAATCGAAAATTTCACCGAAAATGCTGTCGCCTGGTTAAGAATTGTACTAGAAACATGCTAAAATGGTCGGATAATATGCTTTGGCATGTTCTGAACATGATTCCGTTTTTTACTATACTTTTCCGCCGATGATTGCTTCGTTTATAGGCCATAAAGCTCAAATTAATAGTAGGGTAATAGACAAATTCACCCTAATTTCACCGGAAATTATGTCGCGTTGATAATTTAAGGTTCTGAAATACCTTGTGCCGATAAAATTTGGTATTTTCCAGGATACTCGGTACAAAGCCGTTGGTAATTTGGCAAGGACTTGAACCGGCATTGTATTCATTTGCCAAATATAGCGGCAAAATGGAGAAAATAGCTCAAATTTTCCAATTTTTCTGTAAAATTCCTTAGTTCCATCGGTTTTCCAGGGTCAAATTCGTAGTTCTGAATTGTCTGAACTGTGATTGGATCGTTTGAGCGTAGGGTTAAATATTGTCAGCGGTATCGGTCATGTGTAAAAGCTTGTACAATGGTATCAGGTCGTTAAGCGAATAAGTACAATGCCGGTTCAAGTCCTTGCCAAATTACCAACGGCTTTGTACATCCTGGAAAATACCAAATTTTATCGGCACAAGGTATTTCAGAACCTTAAATTATCAACGCGACATAATTTCCGGTGAAATTAGGGTGAATTTGTCTATTACCCTACTATTAATTTGAGCTTTATGGCCTATAAACGAAGCAATCATCGGCGGAAAAGTATAGTAAAAAACGGAATCATGTTCAGAACATGCCAAAGCATATTATCCGACCATTTTAGCATGTTTCTAGTACAATTCTTAACCAGGCGACAGCATTTTCGGTGAAATTTTCGATTTTTACTTATCTTCAAGTAAAATCAAGTAAAATAAACTGGCGCCCTCTGCCAGTTTACCGGATAACTAGTGGACGGAGCGTAAAATAAATAAGTTCACCGTGTTCAGCGCATGCGAAAACCCATAAATTGACGTAAAAAATTGAAATCCATCCGTCAAATAATCACCTCGGCACCAATTTAGAGGTTGGTTTACGATAGCGGTCGATAACTGGCCAAAATCGACCCAGGTAAAGTGATTAGGATTAATATTTTTTGCTAAAAATTTAGGAGTGTCATCCTGACATACCGAGGAAGCAAAAAAACAATGGGGACAAGAAATCCCAGAACTTTTTTTTGTTTTGAACCACTCTATCGTTGCGCTTGGGTCATAATCGAACGTCAAAAAATGTTGTAACCGATACATTCTCAATTCATGCGCCGTTTTTGGAGATGCACCGCTTTGATTTTGGGGTTTGAATTTTTGGTTTTCTGGTACTTCAAAGTATCGTTTTTCACCATGGGTTTTCGTCGGCATCGTAGCCGAACTTTTGTCTAGTTCCTGACCGCTGTGACGTATAGAATTGTCGAAGAACAAAGTAGAAGTCGAAATGGATATGTCAATGTTATAAGAAAATGACATTTGCGCATGCGCACTGACTACTACTTTTCAAACGGCAATGAAGTTTATAGGGGAACGTCCAAGAACCAAACCGCACGATCTATGATAATTCCATAAAAATGAATGTTGTGTGTCGAATCAATGAATGAATGTGTCGATCAATTTTAGTTTTGCGCATGTGCTATAGTTATTACCCCACCAATCGCTATATAATTCATAGGGGATTTCCCTGTAACATATACCCATCTACTCCTCGAATTTGAACGAAATCGGACCAATAGATGATAAGAAATCGACGTTATAATAAATTAACGTTTGCGCATGCGCACAGGCTACTGTTGGTGTGACGGCAATGAAAGTTATGAGGGATCGTCTAGAAGATAACCCGCACAATCCCTGAAAAATTCATCAAAATCCTTCCATTAGACTCGAGTTTTGCGTGTGTTAATCGATATTAGTTTCGCGCATGCGCTATGATTATTACTCTACCAATCGCGATATAATTTACAGGGCGTTTTTCTAGAACGTACATCCAATCGCCAGACAGTCATCAGACAGACAGACAGAGAGACGCGGAAACCAAATTGATCAGCAGAGCTCTGAAACGCTAAAAACAAGTGGAAATTTTGATTTTGGAGGGCAAAAATAAAAAAATGTTCGACCTCAATCACGGACAAAAGGTTCTTTACCTTCGGTATAAAGAAGAAGAATTCGAATAGTACACAGAATTTGATTGAAATTCGTTAAAAATTTGCTAAAAAATCTATAAAAACAGCAAAAAAGCTAAAAATTCAAAACCTTTATTTGAATAGGAGATTATTATTTAGAATACATTTTTTCTCATAAAATAGTAATAAACCATTTCTTTGCATTCGAAGTGCTTAAATTTCAAAACAATGTAACATAATATAGGTAGTACAAAATTTTACAAAAAGTCGCTCATGCGATCATGCTGGATAGCTGGAACTTTATGTTTTTGGCCTGGTTTAACAAGACTCTTAGGAGCCCGGCGGGCCGTCATGGACCGTTAAATTGAGTTCTTCCTCAATTCAGTTCTTTCCAGATCTCAATGAAATAATTCGCATTGCCGCTCTTTTTCGTTTCCCTGCACGTAGGAATTGGTCAGCTACGCCTCCGTCCTACAGGTCACAGACAGCCTGCTAGATTCAACTGGAAACACCACCCAACTCACATTTTGACGTTGGTGATACGTATACTGTTAAACTGTTATAACTTGTGTAATATGTATACTTCCATTACCATAATAGGGATGAATAAAGAATACCTGACGGTCGTAATTATTATCGGTAGACAAAAATGTATTTAAAACATCATATAGAACAAAAACTTCCAGTTATGCAGCATGATCGTATGAGCGAATGTTTGTAAATTATCGTATTGTATAATGTTGATTTGATTTGAAATCTGAGTTTTTCGAGTGCTAGGAAATTGTTAACTATTAATTTCAGGGCAAAAATGTTTCATGCAAATATTACCGATTTTTGCAAATAGCGAACGGCAATATTTCGATTTTTGACTGATTTTTCAACTATGAAATTTTTGAAAACTTGATGCATATTCTTATAGGAAATTTTACGCTGATTCCGAATATACCACATGTTAGTATGCTGAAAAAATTATTTCGCACAACAAATCGCAAAAAACTTAACAGTATCCTATCATAACATCATCAAATCTTGACATAAATCAAGTCCTAAAACAGTTGAGCGTAAAACATTAAAGAGAGCGACCGAGAGAATCGGAGGACGGAATATTTCACAGAGTAAACTCATCAGTTGTGATTCCTTTTTTTTTTAACAAGCACCTACTACCTACGTTTTAAACAGCATGGTTCTAGGATTGGTTATACAGGGATACTTCCATAAGAGTAGTTCAATCTGAATTTGGACAATGTTTCATGCAAATATTACCGATTTTTACAACTAGCGAACGGCATTATTTCGATTTTTGACTGATTTTTCAACTTTGAAATTTTTGAAAACTTGATACATCGTGGGGTTGGTGGTAAAAGCGATCAAGTCCATTTGGCAAAAGTGTTCAGGAGAGCCTGTTGAAGTTCTCCAACACACGAACTGATGGAAAAATGCGGATTGTGAGCTTAAAATCAGGTCAAACCAAATAATTTCATGTTATGTGAGCTCAGTAATACCTTTTTTGTGTGAAAGTAGTACCGAACCTTATACAAAATAAACTTACTTTTAATTGTCCCCGATATTTAGTGAAAATTGTAAGTTGAATACTTATACCTAAATAAAAACTGTTATGACTTGGACATGATCACTATAATGAAACTTCAAATTCACAGTAAATTTTACCAGTATTGTCATTTTCAGGTGTTCAACCCTTCAATATCAATCCCTAGGGATACTAACAATAAAGAAATAACAAATTTTCATTAGATTATCCCTTACAACTGTCATTTGACTGACTTTACTTGTAAGCTAAAGTATTTCTACACCCACATTATATATGACGATCAAATGACAGTTGACATTTTTTACTTGTAATGTGTTGGTACTTACAATCAGTTGCTGTACATGTAAATCTAGTTAAATGCCATT
Source organism: Adelphocoris suturalis (assembly GCA_030762985.1). NCBI lineage: Eukaryota > Metazoa > Arthropoda > Insecta > Hemiptera > Miridae > Adelphocoris > Adelphocoris suturalis. The sequence continues at coordinate 3,009,482 of CM061041.1, forward strand.
TGATCATATTTGATCCACTGGTTCATTCAGGTGAAAATAAATTTTTTTGGTTTTTGACATTTGTCGTCATAAGTTGTTTTGTTTTTCAATTCTCAGCTGTAGATATTGTTTTATAGTATCCGAAGAGACCAAAACCTCATTTTCTAAAAAAAAAATGCACTTGATCACTTTTACCACCAACCCCACGAAATATTCTTATAGGAAATTTTACGCTGATTCTGAATATACCACATGTTAGTATGCTGAAAAAATTATTTCGCACAACAAATCGCAAAAAAACAGGCTATTTTGAAATTTTTGACTACATTTTTGAAAATTTCAACCCGAAGATGTAATCCGATCATGCTGGCCAACGAACTTGAACTTTCGTTTTGTGTCCTTAACATTTTAAAATTTGTTTGAAGTTTCTAGCACAATTCTACGGACAGTTATCGTCTGGAATGACACATACATACATATATATATACATACATACATACATACATACATACATACATAAAAAAATGCGTTAAACTTCAGAATAGCCTGAAACGGATTTCTGCATAAAATTTTTCAAAAATTCACATTCTACAAATTTTGAGGCGAGAGCAATAGCTTAATTTTCTTCAAAAATTCGCTAAAAGATAAGCATTGAAGATTTCAGGTTGGTAATGACGGTTCCTTCACTATTATCTCGTTATCACCCTCATTTTGCGGGCAAATGCCTCCTTGATATCGTCTAAATCAACGTTTAAACTTTGAATCGACGTTTCACGGAAACGCTGTAAATCGATGTCTACTGATAACAGTAACCATTGATTACGTTGGTGAAACCCGTTTGTTTTAAATCGACGTTCAAAACTCTGGTTCCGTAAAACAATGATCTACTTTAACCATGGTTAGGGATTGTTGGTGAAACCGGGCCTTAGTTTCCACGAATTTTAGACAATCAGCAGGTCAAGTTTTAGTCGTGTTCGGGCTAAACGTACCAATCACTCTTTCCCAAATGACCGTAATGAAACCGCCAACGCTTGGCATTATCATTATATCGGTTTAGATCGACTTTAACTCGACGCAAATTGAAGATCGTTTTAATTCATCGCCGATCCGACGAACCCTTCAATTTCCCTCGCGGAAAAAACTCGTTTATTCGAGCTCCGGGACAGTTAGATTGCGGGGGCAGCCCCGGCTATTTGCCTACCAACTAATTTACAGCTTATCGACCGTCCGCGATATTCGACCTTTTTGATTAATGGACGACCCCCCCCTCTCAGCCATCAGCTTATCAACAAAAACACAAATTCCACTAATATCCTGGAAATAATTTTTCGGCGTTTAACCCTGGCGTTGATGAGGTGAAGTAGATCGCCAGCGCACAGGAGGCAAACAACACCAAATGATGATACCGCGGCACAGCAGAAAAAGGAACTAAAAAACCAAGATCTGAAGATGTCCTCAGTAAGAGGACGAAACGTTATCAAACGCTTGCATACGAGTCTGCATTGGAACATTTTATGTCTTTAGTTGATGATAAGTATGTGTTGCAGACTCGTATGCAAGCTCTAAGAGCCACTCAGCTGATCCGGACCCTGGGCATCGTCAAGTAAATGTCCTAAAGAGGCTACATACGAAATTACAGCTTCCTAGAGTGTAAAGTATAGAAATTACCTATTAAAATGATTTAACCACCGCTTCTCAAATCAAACCGTTCTCGCAATATTCGGATCACCTGCTATGAATCAAATCATCGAAACACCAGCTCAATGAAATCATCAGAAATTAACAAGCGGTGGCAATCATGTTCACAATATCAATTATTGAGAATGATCACCTGAGTGTACACAATTATTCAAATAACCTTGCTCATAACTCAGCTTCGCAGTAGTTAACATAATATGGTTGGATAAATCGAGAGCTTTCGAACGAATGGTCAACGAATTTTGTGGGATGAAAAACGACGAAGTACCATTTCCCTAGCAACGACTCGGTTGTAAGTGGAAATCATCAAAATATTTTCGTGAGCAATTTTCCGTGACGTTTTTTTAGTTTATGTGCCATAGCAAAGACATAAAATGTCAAAAAGGATTTCGGTCATGTTGTGAACAAAGTTGGCGAAAAGAACTACATAACTAGTTAATCGTTGATTTGAACGCTAACTACCCGAATTCGGCTAGTTAGTTTTGATCGTTGATTTAGCGCGTTTGATCATTGGTTTATCTGAACCGAAGTTGGTGAAACCGGATATCCTTGTTTAACAGCTGAGATCTTCGGTTTAATGAGTAAACGTTTATTATAAACTTTGGTGAAACCAACCCTAGTAAATGTTGTCTTCCGATTCGGTGTGCATATAGCATCCTAGTGTCCACAATAAGATCGGTTGGACTGAAAAAAGTTCCAGATATGGGGATTTATCCCATCGATTTTTCGGGTTAGATTTTGAAGTGGGATTTTTTCATTGAAATTCCTCAAAAAGTAGAGATTTTTCGGACCGCCTCTTGATTAATCAAACTACCCAAATAAGTAGAATAGTAAATAGTGAAAATACGTGTTTCGATAGGTAGTTACACTCGACTTTAGGACCGGAACAGCCTGGTAAACAAGGGGAGGAGTGAATCTTTGTCAAAAACTGCAAATTATTACGCAAAGGTATTATTTCTGTACACATTCAATCGTGGTGGCGGCAGTGGTTAATTACCCAGGCCGGATGGCTACGCCTAAAAGCTGAGGGGTAGGCACTCTCCTGGTAGATTTTTGGGCGCAGGACGTCTCACCACCCAGCTATTGTTCAACGAGCTCGGGAGCAAGGGACATCTTATCACCCAAGTAAACGAGACATGTCATCACCTCCCTCGCTCGCTACCTACACAAATCACAAACAGGTGACTCACTAGTCATGTCTTCGCGCTTGCGGGTGTCGTAATTTTTACGAAACTGTGACTAGTGTGTACTATTGCTGTTTAGGTACGAGTGACTGTTAAGCGAAAAGCCTTGGATGATATCACGACGAGGTCTAACAAGATTATCAGGAGAACTACAAAAGCTCAAGAACAACACCAACTTTTACTCGGAAAATTTCGATCAGACCAATTCGACGAGCTCACATATTTAAAGAAACTGGGAGAACGATTTAACCCTGTAATGCCCCGTGGGGTTTGTCAAACCCCAATCGCGACTTGAGTCAGTTTATCATGTTGAACCCCGCACGTCTGGCTCTTCTCGCCCCCTTCTATATCACCCACCACTTCATCCCTAAAGGCCTCTTCTCAGTTTACTAAGTTCGAGACTTCTGTGTAGTGTAGTACTTTCTTGTGCCTGGGGTTTGACAAACACCACGGGGGAGTAAACCGCTAGTGATTTTCTCTATAGCAAGTGTTATTTTTGTGGGCGATCCCACAGTTTTGTTACTGGCTCATCGTTAGAAATTTTCTGAAAAACACAAGTTTTCGGATCCTGAAGACATTAGATCCATGTTAGAACAGTTGAAGGAAGAAGATGTATATTTTGGCGGAGAAAATTCAAACACGGAAGATAATGTAGAGTTACAAGAAGTTGCCTCCGATAAAGAAGCGTCAAAAGTGACAGTTTTGGAGAAACTAGTTCAATGTTTCTTTTGTGAACATCATAGATCTTCAAAGTGTTGAGAATGTTGATCCTATTGTTTGGTGCCAATTTTATGTTACCTTTTCACTCTAGTTCTTGGGTTTTGTGAGTTTTTTTTTTTTATGGTTCGCCGGGTGGGGGCAATAAAGCCAGCTCCTTCCGTGCTGCCCAGTAGAGTTTACTCCGCTTTTTCAGGGGAGAGTCATTAGTTGGATCAACCAATGACTAGATCATTGGATCAACATTGATCATCAATGGTTTTGTAAGTGGTATCAAACTAATCTCAGAAAATTGTTTTGTAGATTCTATTTATTTTTGTTTTTAAATGAAAATTTGCTAATTTTATATTGAAATTTTGTTACAATGAGGTACCTTTCTGATATTATTTTTTTCTTCAGAGCGTGAGGTTACTTCATGTTTTATTACACTCTTGATAACATAATAAAAATAAAATTTGATTCAAGTGTAAGTTATTTCTGAATTTTCTAACATTTTTCAAAGTTGGGGTTTGAAACACCCCACCGGGGAGTAAAGTGTTGGAAATTTAGCCGGGACATTCCAGGGTTAAAGCAGTGCATGCACCACGTTGGTTGTATAATACTATTATCCATATGATTCATTTGATAAAACAGACGTTTTTCTGTGATTATTATACCCACCTCATTGACATAAATTAAAACTGCATTATTCATAAACCTAATTTTTCTATCAGGACCCTACCGTATGTGAGTGAAGGAGGGGTTGGGGTTCCGGGTGATGAGATGGGCAACCGTCCGCACTTCGGTAGGTGACGAGATGTCCTATTCCTTAACCCCCAGTGTTTGGACCCATTGTTTAAGCACTTACGGGCGGACCGTGTCGGTCACACCTAGTACCAAAATCTCACATATTATAATGCGGGGTTTCCTGGAAATCGTTAACAGTGTGGACGGAAAAATGTCTGTTTAGTAGAATGTATTTATTCATTTTAAAATGTTTCGTGCATTGAAAATTTGAAACAAACAATGAAAATCTTGAATGAAAACATTATAAAATATGCAGCTGTCCATATATTTGCAGCCTTTGGCTTAGGACCAGGGCGTCTAACGTCAGAACTCAGGTAAACGTCCTAATTTTAAGATGTTGTGAGCAGTAGAGTTCTAACATTTCTTGGTGGTTCTTTGGATGACTATTTGAACGTATTGGGGTGAGTTTTCAAATTTTCCCCATAGTAAAATTATGGCTCAGAAGTAACTTGAGATTCATTGTCACTTTCAATATCGTCCAAATCCTCCCAGTCAGAATCAGGAGACTCATCCGTTTCACCATCACTGTGAACTGGTGGATTTTTACAACGCCTTCATTTTCATCACATCAGACTGGGATACATAATCAGAAGCAAAACTATCTTCTGTGTCAGAATTTTGCAATCTCACTCACTCTTCAAAATCGGGATCAGCTGTTGAAAACCTGTCCCCTCCTCTCCTACCATCACTATTACTTGGTTCCTGGGACATTGAGGGAGAACACGGTGACTAAAATATACGACTAAAAAAGTACTAAAAAATACAACTAAAAGGATTCGACTAGGCGTATAGGGCGGGCCGTGTCCGAAATAATATTATCGTTTAATTAAATAATACAATACGTATAATAATATTAATTAAACGTAAATAATATTTGCCTATTATAACATATAAATTCCATTATATGTGTATAATAATACAATCGTTTAATTAAAGGGTTAATTTGATGTCATTAACACAGAACTCCTTGTCTTATTGAATTCGGTTAAAAATGAAAAGTCGGTCCTCTAATTGGGCTCATTACAGGTCCGGCGATATCAAATCTGAATAACCGCGAGGGTCGGACGACCTAAATCCTTGGTGCCACTGAAGGGCCTGCAATTGGTAACGCCACCAAGAAATTGAGTTAATTTTTGATTTTGGAGTTAACCTTCGATTGTCTCGTTGCTAAAATGAATCGAATAGTGTGAATGTAGATCAAGATTCTTCTAAAATTTTCTTCTAAATTGAGAAAACTCACTTTTTAATCTAATTTCAACGATTTTTCTTACAGTCATTACCTGCACGACTGGGGTCCTTGGACTATCATTGGAAAAACTAACAATATTTTTGATGTTATTAACACAGAAATTCTTGTTTTATTGGATTCAGCGAAAAATAAAGAGCCGGTCCTTTAATTAGGCTCATTACGCGTCTGGTGGTAACAAATATTTGAATAACCGCGAGAGTCGGACAAGGCGGCGTAGTCATCGGCGTAGCTCGACAAATCCTTGGGATTCGGGAGAATCCTTGGTGCCACTGAAGGGCCTGCGATTGGTGACCCCGCCTAGAAGGTAAGTTAATTTTTGATGTTGCAGTTAACTCTCGATTGTCTCGATGCTAAAATGAAGCGAATAGTGTGAATGTAGATCAAGAGTCTCCTAAAATAGTCTTCTAAATTGAAAAAACTCACTTTTTAAACTAATGACAACGATTTTCCTTACAGTCATTACTGGGGTCCTTGGTCTATCATTGATAACAGTAAATACTTTTTTTGATGTTTTTAACTCAGAACTCCTTGTCTTCTTGAATTCGGTTAAAAATGAAGAGTCGGTCCTCTAATTGGGCTCATTACACGTCGGTATCAAATTTCTGAATAACCGCGAGGGTCGGATAAGCAGCGTAGTCATCGCTGGTGCCACTGAATCCTTGGTGCCACTGAAGGGCCTGCGATTGGTGACGCCACCTAGAAAGTAAGTTAATTTTTGATTTCGGAGCTATCCCTCGATTGTCTCGTTGCTAAAACGAATCGAATAGTGTGAATGTAGATCAAGATTCTTCTACAAATGTCTTCTAAATTGAGAAAACACTTTTTAATCTATTTTCAACGATTTTAGTTACTGTCATTACCTGCACGACTAGGGTTTTTGGTCTATCATTGATAAAACTAAATATATTTTTGATGTTATTGAAACAGCACTTTTTGTCTTAGTGAATCCAGTCAAACATAAAGAGTCGGTCCTCTAATTGGGCTCATTACGCGTCGGGTGGTATCAAATATTTGAAAACCGCGAGGGTCTGACAAAGCGGCGGAGTCATCGGCGTAGCTCCAGAGAATCCTTGGTGCCACTGAAGGGCCTGCGATTAGTGATGCCACCTAGAAAGTAAGTTAATTTTTGATTTTGCAGTTAACCCTAGATTGTCTCATAGGAAAAATGAATCGAATAGAGTGAATGTAGATCAAGATTCCTCTAAAATTGTCCACATGAAAGTTTAAGGAGAAAACTCGCTTTTTAAACCAATTACTTACAACGATTTTCCTTACAGTCATTACCTTCGAGACTGCGGGGCCCTTGGACTATCATTGGAAAAACTAAGAATATTTTTGATGCTTTTAACACAGAACTCCTTGTCTTATTGAATTTGGTTAAAAATGAGGAGTCGGTTCTAATTGGGCTCATTACACGTCCGGCGGTATCAAATATCTGAATAACCGCGAGGGTCGGACGAAGCAGAGGAGTCATCGCTGGTGCCACTGAATCCTTGGTGCAACTGAAAGGCCTGCGATTGGTGACGCCACCTAGAAAGTAAGTTAATTTTTGATTTTGCAGATAACTCTCAATTGTCTCGTTGCTAAAATGAATCAAATAGTGTGAATGTAGATCAAGATTCTTCTAAAATTGTCTTCTAAATTCAGAAAACTCACTTTTTAATCTAATTTCAAATATTTTCCTTACAGCCAATACCTGCTCGATTGGGGTCCTTGGTCTATCATTGATAAAACTAAATATATTTTTGATGTTTTTAACACAAAACTTCTTGTTTTATTGGATTCAGCTAAAAATAAAGAGTCGGTCCTCTAATTGGGCTCATTACGCGTCGGGTGGTATCAAATATTTGAAAACCGCGAGGGTCTGACAAAGCGGCGGAGTCATCGGCGTAGCTCGACAAATCCTTGGGATTCGGGAGAATCCTTGGTGCCACTGAAGGGCCTGCGATTGGTGACCCCGCCTAGAAGGTAAGTTAATTTTTGATGTTGCAGTTAACTCTCGATTGTCTCGATGCTAAAATGAAGCGAATAGTGTGAATGTAGATCAAAATTCTTCTAAAATTGTCCACATGAAAGTTTAAGGAGAAAACTCGCTTTTTAAACCAATTACTTACAACGATTTTCCTTACAGTCATTACCTTCGAGACTGCGGGGCCCTTGGACTATCATTGGAAAAACTAAGAATATTTTTGATGTTATTAAAACAGAACTCCTTGTCTTCTTGAATTCGGTTAAAAATGAAGAGTCGGTCCTCTAATTGGGCTCATTACACGTCGGTATCAAATTTCTGAATAACCGCGAGGGTCGGATAAGCAGCGTAGTCATCGCTGGTGCCACTGAATCCTTGGTGCCACTGAAGGGCCTGCGATTGGTGACGCCACCTAAAAAGTAAGTTAATTTTTGATTTTGCAGATAACTCTCGATTGTCTCGTTGCTAAAATGAAGCGAATAGTGTGAATGTAGATCAAGAGTCTCCTAAAATTGTCTTCTAAATTGAGAAAACTCACTTTTTAAACTAATGACAACGATTTCCCTTACAGTCATTACCTGCACGACTGGGGTCCTTGGTCTATCATTGACAAAACTAAATATATTTTTGATGTTATTAGCACAGAAATTCTTGTCTTATTGAATCCGGCCAAAAATAAAGAGTCGGTCCTCTAATTGGGCTCATTACGCGTCGAGTGGTATCAAATATTTGAATAACCGCGAGGGTCGGACAAAGCGGCGGAGTCATCGCTCGATCAATCCTTGGGATTCGAGAGAATCCTTGGTGCCATTGAAACGCCCGCGATTGGTTTCGCTACCTCATCGACCGCCTTCGATTTTCCATCCGGCGTTCCGAGTCAAGGTCGTCGGACGGGAAGCCGAAGTGGCGGTTATTGTCGGAAGGCGAGAAAGATGTTCCCCTCTCCCTCGCACTCGGAGGGTAAGAGCGGTTTCCCCTCTCGCTCGCTCGCTCCTTTTGACGCGCGGGAGTTCAAGAGCCCTCAAAAGCGAGAATCGATCTCGACAAGTCGCCAACGGCTCCCAGATTGACCCATCCAGCGTGAAGCTGTGCAATGGGATAATTAATATATACCATTTCCAAACCAAATTGAGAATTTTCCAAACCAATTTGAGAATTTTCCAAACCAATTTGAGAATTTTCCAAACCAATTTGAGAATTTTCCAAACCAATTTGAGAATTTTCCAAAACAATTTGAGAATCTAGAAGAAAAAAAGAAGAATGCTTTCTCAAAAATTAAGCTTTACGTGAGAAACGTTCTTAGTGAGTCACCGCAGTTTTGAGTGAAGTGATAGCTCTAAGCATCACCACCATTTCATCAGCTGATTGCACAAATTGGATGATGGACATGTTCATGCAATTAACGAACGCAGCAGCTGGGAACCCTCTATTGGTTTGGAAAATTCTCAATTTGGTTTGGGAAAAGCTCAAATTGGTTTGGAAAATTCTCAATTTGGTTTGGAAAATTCTCAATTCGACTTGGAAATGGTATAGTTGTATTATTTATATTTATATAATGCTATGAGATAATCAATTTTTCAATTACCAATACATAAGTTCCAGTCATGCAGCATGATCGTATGAGCGATTTTTCGTAAATCATCGTAGTATATAATATTAGATTGTTTTGAAATTTGGGCTTTTTGAGTGCAAGTAAATTGTTAACTATTGATTTTATTGCAAAAAATGTATTTTAAATAATAATCTCCAGTTCAAATAGAGGTTTTACATTTTTAGCTTTTTTGCAGTTTTCATCAATTTTTTAGCAAATTTTAATGAATTTTCAGTTCATTTTACAGCATAATTTTTTACATACATTTTTGAATGTTGTATTTCATAGTTAATAGACTTTATTTGAGCAATATTCTACCAGCAAATATGAATTAAACGATTTTTAGCCGTTTTTAGCTATTTTTAGTGATTTTTAGATTTTTTAGACAAGAAAGACGTTTTCGGTAGGTAGTTCTTTATTTTTCGTGGAAATAGACAACGTTTTTCACTAACTTCCGTTTTTTTTCCCTATTGTGTTATCTGGAGGAGAACGCTATCCTTCAGATAAATCCCTCTTATTCTTTGGATACGTGTGATTGATAAACCAGCCCTAAATAGTTGAATTATTAACCTACCGAAGAAGTACTGGTTATTTTAAACGAAAAGCACCGATCAATACGGTATCCAGGTTTATAATAAACGAGAAGAATTATGAAGTTTTGCGTCGTATTTCGCAACATTTCCGAATTTCAGTTGAATTTAACCCGCTTAACTAGTAAATGATCCTTGATTCCGACTAGGTCAACAGTTCTTGGAATCTTTTTAGAGGTTCAACTTGACGGCGTTTCTGGTAGAAATGCAAATGCGGCTCCGCCTAACAAGGCGGCCGATTTCAAGTTTCACGAGCGCGTCAACAGTCAACTGTTCCGGCGGCAGGAAGGTCAAGGCGAACTTCAAACGTTTTTCGACGGCTTTAGCGAAAGTTTTATGGGATCGCCGTCGACAAATAGCTTCCGTTCAACGTTTATGAGCTTCTTGACGACAAATAGCTTCCGTATGGTCGCTCAAAAACAGTCAGGGGTTCTGGATTCGTAGACATCCTCCTTTCGTAGGCATTTATGCCTGTGGGGTCAATAAAAAAACGTCTGCTAAGTTGGGTGAGGCACATAGCTTCCTCGTTTACTAATCATATTCTTCCAATTATCATCCAAATTTAAGCGAACTCGATCAACTAGAGAGTGTACAATTTCAGCAAGATCACAGATTCCGAATCCATACCTGCTCAGGAGGGTGCTCCTGCATTCCTATTGAAAGAGTTCATGAGCATAAGTACCTGGGGTCATCATTGATGATAAATTTTCATGGAAGGGCCACGTATCGTATTTAGTGGAAAAATTAAAGAAATTCATACATATATTTTACAATCTACGTTCGATGTTATCCCCCACAAACATAAAAATGAAGAATAATTAATTCCACACGGAATTATCGTATGGGGTGGCACATATCAAACATCATTGAAACCTCTGGCTACACTACAGAAATGTATATTGAAGTTATGCTTAAAACTCGGCCCTTCGGGCCTCGCAAGGAGCTCCGCCCCTTGACCCGCCAGGGGGGCCTTTGTGATCACCTGTGTGTAAACAATTATTCATATAACCATGCTCATAACTCAGCTTGTTGGCCACGCACTTCGCAGTAGTTAATATAGTATGGTTGGATAAATCGAGAGCTTTCGAACGAATGGTCATCGAATTTTGTGGGATGAAAAACGACGAAGTATCATATCCCTAGCAACGACTCGGTTGTAAGCGGAAATCATCACAATTATTGGCGCTACTTTCATCTCACTTTATAGTCTCACTTTTCGGCGGGGGATCCATCGCTAAAACATGATTCCATTTTAAAAGCCCAAAACATTCAGTTCGGTGGAAGTATTCAATTTAAGCAAAAACTTCCCAATTAGGAAGTTGTTCGTTAAAACCTGTTACCTACTAGATTATTGTAAACATCCTGAAATTATATCTGCTGAAACAGGAAACGCATACCCAACAAGATTTCGCTTGGATGGTAATGTTACAAACCCTCGTACAAAAACAACAGTGTTTACAAAAAACCCTCGCTATTTAATACATGTAGTGCACAAATCTTTAGTTAGAGTTCTGAAATCACCTTTCAATAGTAACCGAGATGGTTACAAAAAGCTTGTATACTCTTGATTGATTTCAGTTGATTACATCCCCTAAGAAAATATGATGGCTAGTAGGTACCTATGTAATAAAATAACCTGGTTCCTCGTTGCATTCCAATGATGTACCTACTTTAGTTTTTGTGGAAACATTTTCTTTTTTTTTTCCATTTAACAGTATTTTGAGGAATCGTCCTTTGTTGCACTGCTTTTGAGCTGAGTTCCGACTTTTGTCGGCAGCACGGGCTTGCCCATTGCCGACAATAAGTTGACAACACTAATATAAATGAGGGTGTGTTTAATTTCCTGTGTGTTTTATTTTCATTATTATTTCTGTCATGTCAATAAATCATTTATCTATCTATCTATCTAAAAGATGGAATGACGGAATTTACGTTTGCGCATGCGCAGAGTGGAGTATTGATTTTGCAACAATGAAACTGATAGGGGACCGTCTACACCCTAGCCCGCACATTCCCTAAAAATTTCATCCAGATCGGATGAAAACTGTGGAAAATAAGCTTGTTACAAGGATTTCATATTGGCGCATGCGCAGTAGTTATTAATGATACAATCATGTTGAAATTTATAAAAGATGATCAAATTTTCATCCCCCAACTATCAACCAAATTTGAGCGAGGCCAAACGACTAGGGCATGAGAAAATGATGCTTGGTAGAATTTAAGTGTGCATGCGTGGAGTGAGGTATTGAGTCAAGAACGACGAAACTGATCTAAACCCTTGAACGCACATCCCCTGAAAATCTCATCCAAATCGGAAGAAAACTGTGGAAAACTAAAATTCAGAAACTCGTAAACGAGTTCCACTATCCGTTTTACAAGCAGATACCATGTTACATGGATATGTCTTTGATTGGGGATTTCATAACGGTTGTCCTCGAGTTGTCCTCGACTGTTTCCTATGGAGTGGAGTAAATGATGCTATTGCTTTACGTTAAGAATATTGTAACCGGCTTATTAAAATTGTTTATAGTCCAATCAACTTAGTTTTGGAATGTAGCCAGGTGCGTAAGGAGGGGGAAATTGGTAGCTTGAGATGTGAACATTTATCACATAAATCAAGCGCTTTCCAACGAGTGGCGAACGATTTTTGTGCGATGAAAACTGCGGATGTTCCATTCCCCTAGCAACGGCTGGGTTGTACGTGAAAAACACTGAAATTGTGACACAAATTTTGCGTGACGGAAATTTTTTTTTGACCCCCCAGAGAAAGACATATCCATGTCAATACGCTTGTTTCAAGGATTTGCGGACACACGACACACACTCACACGCACGCACGTACACGCACACACAAACACACACACATACAGAGAGACAGACAGACAGGCAGACACAGACAGACAGAGACACACACACACACACACACACACAAACACACACACACACACACACACACACACACACACACACACACACACACACACACACACACACACACACACACACACACACACACACACACACACACACACACACACACACCTCCTCGCATATTGTAACATGGAAGTATAGAATTATTAGAACGAAGTACAAGTCGAAAAGATTTAATGCAAAATTTAACGCTTGACGTTGGGTGCACAACATGTGCCTGTGTGTGCCCCTACCGACCTGAATTGTAACTGCGTTCCCCCATAGTCTTTCCGCACGAATAGGTTCCGTTGAATGAATTGGCGCCTCATTTTAGCGAATTTTTGAAGAAAATTAAGCTATTGCTCTCGCCTCAAAATTTGTAGAATGTGATTTTTTGAAAAAATTGTATGCAGAAATCCGTTTCAGGCTATTCTGAATCATATTCTGAAGTTTAACGCATTTTTCTATGTATGTATGTATATACTCGTATGTATGTATGTATGTATGTATATATGTATGTGTCATTCCAGACGATAACTGTCCTTATAATTGTGCTAGAAACTTCAAACAAATTTTAAAATGTTAAGGACACAAAACGAAAGTTCAAGTTCGTTGGCCAGCATGATCGGATTACATCTTCGGGTTGAAATTTTCAAATATGTAGTCAAAAATTTCTAAATAGCCTGTTTTTTGCGATTTGTTGTGCGAAATAATTTGTTCAGCATACTAACATCTGGTATATTCGGAATCAGCGTAAAATTTCCTATAAGAATATGTATCAAGTTTTCAAAAATTTCAAAGTTGAAAAATCAGTCAAAAATCAAAATAATCGTCTAGTTCGAATTCAGGTCGGTAGGGGCGCGCACAGCGGGACATGTTGTGTACCTAGTGTCGGGTTGATTCTTCTCCGAGCGTACCCTGGCAAGAATTATTTTTTCCTACCTCTCGGGGGGGGGGGCTATACCGAGACAAACGCATATGGTTCCACCACAAATGGTGACCCCACTTTCAAGCTACCATTACAACGAACATATTTCAAACGTTGACATCCCTTTGGGGATCCCTACGCCAAGTCCGAATTATCTAAATTCGCCACATAGGGTGAACCCACATAACCAACAAATAAATCCACTACAGGGGCACCCTACCCCCTATAATATGTCCCTGATTGCATGTATCTAATCGTTTTGCGGATGTTTTTAGTCTGTTGCCCTCCTTTCTCTGTAAACTTCATCATGTAATGTCTTTGAAAAATCAATGAATTACACTGAATAACTTCGATTTAGTGGTGTTGAATGACTGGTATGAACGGGCTCGACTGCAAAGCATTTTAATCGATGACTGACAACCCGCGTCCCTCCCGAGATCTCGGATCGCCTATCGAGGGGAATTTGGAACGAGGTCAAGTTGGCTCCTATGTCACAATCACTACCTGCCTATCCCACCTGCCTCCGACTCTTCTGGCCCACAAAGACCGTTTCTGGCCTTTTGTCTGACCCATCGGCGGTTTTTTCCCGCCATAAATACGAACGTTACGCAAAAAAGGACGTCGTCAGCTGGGCGGAGATGCCTCGAAATCCGGCGGAATCCGATAAAAGAAATCCTTGGGGGGAGACGGAAAAACGCTATTTTTTATTTCCGAACATTACGGCTCGCCGGTGGCCGCTCTTCCAGAACTGCCTGGTATCTCAGACGATCCACTTCCTAACGTGCATAATCTCATAACCCCTCATTTCACTCGTAATCCAAACAGCACTCGTAATAACGACTCATATTTACATAATTAGGCAAATGCTATTATATCAAGCAGCGCTCATACCTTTCATCACCTCCTTTTTTAATCCAATCTGTTGGATTAGATTCCCTTTGTCAGGGATGATACCGTGAACGTGACGTCACGTGGAAATATCAACTTGACTTTATATGATTTATTTGTTTCGTTGTCTGTTAAGTCACTCATTTTTTTTACTATGATGTTCCTTCTATTATAGTTTCTGACTTCACTTTTAATAGGCACCACAGAACATGAAGTACATGTACGTGGGGCGTTGATATTTCGCAGTTTATACTTGCGAGAAAATTGAGCCTAGAGATTTGACGATCCCGATCTTTGACGTAAAGCCTACCACACACCGGAGTCTTTCCGCTGCACGTCACTTGCAGATACTGATATTTTGGTCCTAACGGTAGGCAACAGAAATAAGACTGCGCACACCGAAGACAACGCTGGGATTAGGACCTGGGGCCCATTTCATAAAACAACAAGTTACAAGTACAGGTTAACAAGTAGTTCACCAAAATAAAGAGTGCAAGTGTAGAAAAGTTACACTTGCAGAAGCTAAGTTTACAAGTGTAGCAGAAAAGAAAAGTGGCATGTGGGTACTAACAAAAGAGAGTTTTTGTATTTCTCGTATTGGTATTTCTCGTAAACACGAAAACTAGCAGTTAGAGCGAGCACGATGAATGCTAACCTTTTTGCATCGATTTCTCGTAGCGTTTTCGTAAGCCCGAGAGGAAGAGAACTCTTACAGAGACGTTAGCGTGACTCTTGTTCACTGCTCAAAACTCAATTGTCAAAGTAGACAATTTCCAAAATATAACATGAATTAGGAAACAACAACCACTTACCTCTACATCATATGAAAACGATTCAGCCGTGAAGAACACGAATCTTCAAAACGTGTAAAATGAACCTTGAAACTCTTAATCTTTAATGAAAAAGCTGAAATCTTCGATAAAACGTCGAAAGCGAGAACAAAATGCCACTAATGACCTTGCTGGTTCAGGTGCGGGGAAAAAACACGAAAGAAAGCCAAATACAAAGGTTAAACCAACAGCATAAGACGGCACGGGGAAAATTCAGCCGATTTTGTCGGGTGTGTATGTGTATCCATGCCTACTGCATGATAGTTGCTAAGTTATTCTAGAGTGTTATCCTAGAGGAAGGTCAAGTTTTCGTCTCGTAATTACGATTCCGAAAAAGCTGAGCACGAGTAAAGCTGACTCTTCCCGTTCCAAAAAGCGTTTCCGCGTTACGAAAACCTCTTCTCGTTTCGGAAAGGCCATTTTCGTATACGAGAAAATGAATACGAGAAGTACAAAAACTCTCTAAAATGTCCAGTCATGCAGCATGACCCCATGAGCGAATTTTTGAAGAAATCTTCGACATTTCAGTCGCTATTGATCGTTAAGAGAAATTTTAGTTTATGATTTTGATAGACAAACATGGAATGAAATTTTAAACAAGCACCTACTACCTACGTTTTAAACAGCATGGTTCTAGGATTGGTTATACAGGGATACTTCCATAAGAGTAGTTCAATCTTAATTTGGACAATGTTTCATGCAAATATTACCGATTTTTACAACTAGCGAACGGCATTATTTCGATTTTTGACTGATTTTTCAACTTTGAAATTTTTGAAAACTTGATACATATTCTTATAGCAAATTTTACGCTGATTCCGAATATACCACATATTAGTATGCTGAAAAAATTATTTCGCACAACAAATCGCAAAAAAAAAGTCCAGTCATGCAGCATGACCCCATGAGCGAATTTTTGAAGAAATCTTCGACATTTCAGTCGCTATTTACAACTAGCGAACAGCATTATTTCGATTTTTGACTGATTTTTCAACTTTGAAATTTTTGAAAACTTGATACATATTCTTATAGGAAATATTACGCTGATTCCGAATATACCACATGTTAGTATGCTGAAAAAATTATTTCGCACAACAAATCGCAAAAAACAGGCTATTTTGAAATTTTTGACTACATTTTTGAAAATTTCAACCCGAAGATGTAATCCGATCATGCTGGCCAACGAACTTGAACTTTCGTTTTGTGTCCTTAACATTTTAAAATTTGTTTGAAGTTTCTAGCACAATTCTACGGACAGTTATCGTCTGGAATGACACATACATACATACATATATACATACATATATACATATATACATACATACATACATACATACATAAAAAAATGCGTTAAACTTCAGAATATGATTCAGAATAGCCTGAAACGGATTTCTGCATAAAATGTTTTCAAAAATTCACATTCCACAAATTTTGAGGCGAGAGCAATAGCTTAATTTTCTTCAAAAATTCGCTAAAACAAACTGAAGCGGGAACGATGCCGAAATTGAAGTTTTGTCAGCGAATCATAATGTAAAAAAGTCCAGTCATGCAGCATGACCCCATGAGCGAATTTTTGAAGAAATCTTCGACATTTCAGTCGCTATTGATCGTTAAGAGAAATTTTAGTTTATGATTTTGATAGACAAACATGGAATGAAATTTTAAACAAGCACCTACTACCTACGTTTTAAACAGCATGGTTCTAGGATTGGTTATACAGGGATACTTCCATAAGAGTAGTTCAATCTGAATTTGGACAATGTTTCATGCAAATATTACCGATTTTTACAACTAGCGAACGGCATTATTTCGATTTTTGACTGATTTTTCAACTTTGAAATTTTTGAAAACTTGATACATATTCTTATAGCAAATTTTACGCTGATTCCGAATATACCACATATTAGTATGCTGAAAAAATTATTTCGCACAACAAATCGCAAAAAAAAAGTCCAGTCATGCAGCATGACCCCATGAGCGAATTTTTGAAGAAATCTTCGACATTTCAGTCGCTATTTACAACTAGCGAACAGCATTATTTCGATTTTTGACTGATTTTTCAACTTTGAAATTTTTGAAAACTTGATACATATTCTTATAGGAAATTTTACGCTGATTCCGAATATACCACATGTTAGTATGCTGAAAAAATTATTTCGCACAACAAATCGCAAAAAACAGGCTATTTTGAAATTTTTGACTACATTTTTGAAAATTTCAACCCGAAGATGTAATCCGATCATGCTGGCCAACGAACTTGAACTTTCGTTTTGTGTCCTTAACATTTTAAAATTTGTTTGAAGTTTCTAGCACAATTCTACGGACAGTTATCGTCTGGAATGACACATACATACATACATACATACATATATACATATATACATACATACATACATACATACATACATAAAAAAATGCGTTAAACTTCAGAATATGATTCAGAATAGCCTGAAACGGATTTCTGCATAAAATGTTTTCAAAAATTCACATTCCACAAATTTTGAGGCGAGAGCAATAGCTTAATTTTCTTCAAAAATTCGCTAACAGGCTATTTTGAAATTTTTGACTACATTTTTGAAAATTTCAACCCGAAGATGTAATCCGATCATGCTGGCCAACGAACTTGAACTTTCGTTTTGTGTCCTTAACATTTTAAAATTTGTTTGAAGTTTCTAGCACAATTCTACGGACAGTTATCGTCTGGAATGACGCATACATATATACATACATACATACATACATACATACATACATACATACATACATACATACATACATACATACATACATACATACATACATACATACATACATACATACATACATACATACATACATACATACATACATACATACATACATACATATATACATACATACATACATACATTAAAAAATGCGTTAAACTTCAGAATATGATTCAGAATAGCCTGAAACGGATTTCTGCATAAAATGTTTTCAAAAATTCACATTCTACAAATTTTGAGGCGAGAGCAATAGCTTAATTTTCTTCAAAAATTCGCTAAAACGGTTCACGATCGGATGTTTATCGTTTGTGACTACGTAAGTGTATAATGGAAGACAGACAAATTATTAACTGAAAAGTGGAAAAAGTGTGTATTTGATTTCAACTTATTCTGATGGCTGGCATTCCCATTTTTCTCCTTCATTCAGCGGAAATTATTGATCAATTCATCAAGTTTTAATACTGCTGGTTTAGGAATGTCATTTGTAACTTCGACATTATCTTCACTTTGTTCTTAAATGATAGGGAGATCCTCAATACCCGATCAGGAATAATTGCACAGAGTCACGCACCATTTGAATCATTCAAGGGTCTTGGAAGACATTCTAAATCTCTCGTTAAACTCGAAAATACCCACGAAAACAGAGTTTATTCATGACAGAACAAATCGTTGGCGTCTTCTACGCTAAATGCTTCTTTCTTGTTTGAATTCTTCAGCAGAAGATGATTCCCTCATATCAATCACCGAAAAATGGTCAACTCACAATGCTGGAAAATAACAAGTTTACATGTGAATGGAAGTGGGTTAAAAATCGACCATTTTTTACAACTGTAAAATGTACAGAATGATGGGGAAACACTTGTAACTTGTCCAAATTCGTCTGTACACTTTTGAAACATTTTACACACTTTGTCATTTTAGCGAATTTTTGAAGAAAATTAAGCTACTGCTCTCGCCTCAAAATTTGTAGAATGTGAATTTTTGAAAAAAATTTATGCAGAAATCCGTTTCAGACTATTCTGAATCATATTCTGAAGTTTAACGCATTTTTTATGTATGTATGTATGTATGTATGTATGTATGTATGTATGTATGTATGTATGTATGTATATATGTATGTGTCATTCCAGACGATAACTGTCCGTAGAATTGTGCTAGAAACTTCAAACAAATTTTAAAATGTTAAGGACACAAAACGAAAGTTCAAGTTCGTTGGCCAGCATGATCGGATTACATCTTCGGGTTGAAATTTTCAAAAATGTAGTCAAAAATTTCAAAATAGCCTGTTTTTTGCGGTTTGTTGTTCGAAATAATTTTTTCAGCATACTAACATGTGGTATATTCGGAATCAGCGTAAAATTTCCTATAAGAATATGTATCAAGTTTTCAAAAATTTCAAAGTTGAAAAATCAGCCAAAAATCGAAATAATGCCGTTCGATAGTTGTAAAAATCGGTAATATTTGCATGAAACATTGTCCAAATTCAGATTGAACTACTCTTATGGAAGTATCCCTGTATAACCAATCCTAGAACCATGCTGTTTAAAAAGTAGGTAGTAGGTGTTTGTTAAAAAAAAAAAAAAAAAAAAAAAAAAAGTAATCACAACTGATGAGTTTACCCTGTGAAATATTCCGTCCTCCGATTCTCTCGGTCGCTCTCTGCTCAACTGTTTTAGGACTTGATGTAGCTTTAATACTGACTGTGGCTTAGAAAATATCAGCCATGAAATTATGAAGAAGTTCTATTAATGTACGTAATAGCACGCAGGCCCAAGGCCTCGCTCGGCTCGGCCGTCAGTAACGTTAATCTCAAGGCCTCCCTCCATCGAAATCTATGAATATTTACCTACATTTGTCTTTAAATCTACAAGATTAGTTTAATAATAATAAAGTATGAGTACCTCCTAATTATTTTTAATAATTTGATTCCAAGTTTGTGTATCAGGATCATAAACTAAAATTTCTCTACACGATCAATAGCGACTGAAATGTCGAAGATTTCTTCAAAAATTCGCTCATGGGGTCATGCTGCATGACTGGACTTTTTTGATGTTCCTTCTATTATAGTCTCTGACTTCACTTTTAATGAGCACCACATAACATGAAGTACATGAACGTGGGGCATGTTGATATTTTATGTTGTAGTTTGTACGTGCGAGAAAATTGAGCCTAGAGATGTGACGATCCCGATCCTAGTCGTAAAGCCTACCACACACCGGAGTATTTCCGCTGCACGACACTTGCAGGTACTGATATTTTGGTCCTAACGGTAGGCAACAGAAATGGGACTGCGCACACCGGCGACAACGCTGGGATTAGGACCAGGGGCCAATTTCATAAAACAACAAGTTACAAGTACAGGTTAACAAGTAGTTCACCAAAATAAAGAGTGCAAGTGTAGAAAAGTTACACTTGCAGAAGCTAAGTTTACAAGTGTAGCAGAAAAGAAAAGTGGCATGTGGGTACTAACAAAATGAACAACGTGAAGCGGGATGCCGAAATTTAAGTTTTGTCAGCGAATCATAATGTAAAAACGGTTCACGATAGGATGTTTATCGTACATGACTACGTAAGTGTATATTGGAAGACAGACAAATTATTAACTGAAAAGTGGAAAAAGTGTGTATTTGATTTCAACTTATTCTGATGGCTGGCATAATCCGATTTTTCTCCTTCATTCAGCGGAAATTATTAATCATTTCATCAAGTCTTAATGCTGCTGGGTTAGGAATGTCATCTGTAACTTCGAAATTATCTTCACTTTGTTCTTCAATGATAGCGAGATCCTCAATACCCGATCAGGAATAATTGCACAGAGTCACGCACCATTTGAATCATTCAAGGGTCTTGGAAGACATTCTAAATCTCTCGTTAAACTCGAAAATACCCACGAAAACAGAGTTTATTCATGACAGAACAAATCGTTGGCGTCTTCTACGCTAAATGCTTCTTTCTTGTTTGAATTCTTCAGCAGAAGATGATTCCCTCATATCAATCACCGAAAAATGGTCAACTCACAATGCTGGAAAATAACAAGTTTACATGTGAATGGAAGTGGGTTAAAAATCGACCATTTTTTACAACTGTAAAATGTACAGAATGATGGGGAAACACTTGTAACTTGTCCAAATTCGTCTGTACACTTTTGAAACATTTTACACACTTTTAAAACACGCATTTTAGCGAATTTTTGAAGAAAATTAAGCTACTGCTCTCGCCTCAAAATTTGTAGAATGTGAATTTTTGAAAACAATTTATGCAGAAATCCGTTTCAGACTATTCTGAATCATATTCTGAAGTTTAACGCATTTTTTTATGTATGTATGTATGTATGTATATATGTATGTATGTATGTATGTATGTATGTATGTATATATGTATGTGTCATTCCAGACGATAACTGTCCGTAGAATTGTGCTAGAAACTTCAAACAAATTTTAAAATGTTAAGGACACTAAACGAAAGTTCAAGTTCGTTGGCCAGCATGATCGGATTACATCTTCGGGTTGAAATTTGGAAAAAAGTAGTCAACAATTTCAAAATAGCCTGTTTTTTGCGATTTGTTGTGCGAAATAATTTTTTCAGCATACTAATATGTGGTATATTCGGAATCAGCGTAAAATTTCCTATAAGAATATGTATCAAGTTTTCAAAAATTTCAATGTTGAAAAATCAGTCCAAAATCAAAATAATGCCGTTCGCTAGTTGTAAAATTTCTCTACACGATCAATAGCGACTGAAATGTCGAAGATTTCTTCAAAAATTCGCTCATGGGGTCATGCTGCATGACTGGACTTTTTTACAACTTGTACATAAAATCGGCTTGTCACTTGTTGCTTTATGAAATAGGCCCCAGAAGTCGCGCATCTATTCCATTGTTCTCAACTCATCAGTTCATTCTGCAAATGCGCAAACGTAAATTACATTATCATTTTTTCGTTTCTTAATTGACCAATTATGACTTTCCACGCTTCTTCTTGATTTACACTTTTCCGCTATGGAATTTTTGAAGATCAATTGAAACTTTTCAATGATCTATACATTTATGATACGTAAACGAGGAAGCTATGTGCCACACCCAAATTAGCATAGGTACTAGTTTTTTTTTTTGACATTTCATGTCTTTGCTATGGCACACAACCAAATTTTCGTTATGTTACGTAACGAAATATGCTCAATGATTATTATGATTCGTAGAAGTGAGGTAGGTAGGTACCTATATGATTATAGCTGAAATTTGGCTATATGATTTTTGACATTTTATGTCTTTACTATGGCACATAAATGAAAAAGCGTCACGCGGGGGAGCGTCACGCGGGGAGCGTCACGCGGGGAGCGACACGCGGAGAGCGTTACGCGGAGATTCCCTAATGATCCCACGATTCTGAGATTTGGTATGTGGGCCCTTGAGGGACTTTTGAACACAACTGACCGATCCCAGATCAGCTGAGTGGCTCTAGGATCCAGTTTTTTCCTTAATGATCCCACGATTCTGAGATTTGGTATGTGGGCCCTTGAAGGACTTCTGAACACAACTGACCGATCCCAGATCAGCTGAGTGGCTCTAGAATCCAGTTTTTTTCCCTAATGATCCCACGGTTCTGAGATTTGGTATGTGGGCCCTTGAGGGACTTCTGAACACAACTGACCGATCCCAGATCAGCTGAGTGGCTCTAGAATCCAGTTTTTTCTTTAATGATCCCACGATTCTGAGATTTGGTATGTGGGCCCTTGAGGGACTTCTGAACACAACTGACCGATCCCAGATCAGCTGAGTGGCTCTAGAATCCAGTTTTTTCCCCTAATGATCCCACGATTCTGAGATTTGGTATGTGGGCCCTTGAGGGACTTCTGAACACAACTGACCGATCCCAGATCAGCTGAGTGGCTCTAGAATCCAGTTTTTTCCCTAATGATCCCACGATTCTGAGATTTGGTATGTGGGCCCTTGAGGGACTTCTGAACACAACTGACCGATCCCAGATCAGCTGAGTGGCTCTAGAATCCAGTTTTTTCTTTAATGATCCCACGATTCTGAGATTTGGTATGTGGGCCCTTGAGGGACTTTTGAACACAACTGACCGATCCCAGATCAGCTGAGTGGCTCTAGAATCCAGTTTTTTCCCTAATGATCCCACGATTCTGAGATTTGGTATGTGGGCCCTTGAGGGACTTTTGAACACAACTGACCGATAACAGATCAGCTGAGTGGCTCTAGAATCCAGTTTTGACATTTCATGTCTTTGCTATGGCACACAACCAAATTTTCGTTATGTCACGTTACGTTACGTAACGAAATATGCTCAATTTCTGATAATTTCCGCTTACAACCGAGTCGTTGCTAGGGAAATGGTACTTCGTCGTTTTTCATCCCACAAAATTCGTTGACCATTCGTTCGAAATCTCTCGATTTATCCAACCATATTATGTTAACTACTGCAAAGTGCGTGGCAAACAAGCTGAGTTATGAGCATGGTTATTTGAATAATTGTTTACACACAGGTGATCATTCTCAATAATTGATATTGTTAACATGATAGCAACCGCTTGCTAATTTCTGATGATTTCATTGAGCTGTAATTTTGTTTGAAGCTGTAATTTTGTATGTAGCCTCTTTAGGAAATTTACTAGACGATGCCCAATCCGGATCAGCTGAGTGGCTCTTAGAGCTTGCATACGAGTCTGCAACACATACGAGTCTGCAACTAAAGACATGAAATGTCCCAATGTGTTGCAGACTCCTATGCAAGCGTTTTTTTATGTTTTTCATTACAATTACCTAAATCATCCAAATCGGATGAAACACTGTGGAAAATAAGCCTGTTACAAGGATTTACGGACACACGACAGACACACACACACAAACACACACACACACGGAACCAAAGTTGTTCAGAATGGTCTAAAATGTAAAATGCGAGTAGAGATTTTGATTTTGGGATCCATTTGCTTGTTTTTGGCCCATAGCATCTATACGAGTAAAGCAATCGGGATGGTTAAACGTTAGGACCAACTAGACCCCCAGTGGAGTCTATGTGCGAAAGAACAGATTTTTTTTTTTTTGTTTTGAATAAACTGTATGAACTATTTTAGCTTTACCAAAACCAACAATATTAGAAAAGCAATTTATTTAACTATATTGTGCTAACATATTTGGCATATCCTGCCGATTCGTTTTTCCTATTATTGTATTTTGGTCGCACATGGAGCTCACTTATTGTTCCATTTGTTGTCGTAAAATCAAATCAAATCGGTTTTTATTTGCTGTCGCCAGAACTGGCATAACAAAAGTCGATAAGCATATATAATTCAATTATGATTTTCAACATATATATAGATGAATATTGATATAATGACGTCCAATATCGGGTGTGAAGAATGTGGGATGTCACCCCACGTGCCTACTGGCATAACAAAAAAATACCTTTTATACAACCACTTACTCTATAAATACAATACCCCCTATACAGCTAATAACATTGTAACCAATTGTTATAACAAAGGATTTAACAAATTAAACTAGGGGAAGCTAGACAGAGTACTGGTACAATAATTCCTCTGCTAGATTTTCATACCTATTCAATAACTAACTTAATCTTATCAATAAATGAATTACTATTGTTAGAACCTAAGTATTGTACAATCATAACAAACGTCACAGTGACAATATAGGTAAATAGCGTTCAAAATAAATGTAAATTAAATATAACATAGTAAAAGACAGTTTATCAATCAAATACTTTCTCTCACAAGAGAATATGAGCTAGTATACACAACCATAACAAAACCTAACTTGTTTATAGGTTGCGTGACGTTTTTTTCTTTGTGTAACAAAATTTCCGTAACAAAATTTCCGGTTGTCCCGTCGACTGAGACATTTTCAATGTCAATATGAGGGCGAAATAATCAGAAATTTCATACAACTCGCTCTTAATTAACATAGATTTAACACCAAGATATCGGATAAATTTGAGGAAATGGAAAAACGGGCTAGGAGAAACAATATTATAATTAAAGGCTTATCCTTCAAAGACAAAAGTGTTTCTCCCGATGAATTAGCTATCTTTTTTAAAGACGTCATGAAGGTTTGCATTCCTGTCGAGGCTTTTACGGTGGCTTACTGCAATGCGGGAGCTACAAGAGGCGGCTTTGTGATCGTAACGTTTCTAAGGTGCGAAGATAAATGGAAGATTTTAAGTCAGACCAGGCACTTGTCGAATAGAAGTGGCATAAGTATAGACCAGGATCATCCGGAAAGGGTTAGGTTGAGTAGATCGAAACTTTTGAGGTTACGAAGAATCATACGAAAAAAGAGTTGGTGAGAGAGAAGCAGGCTGAACGCGGATAGACTTTCTTGGAGGGACTTCGTCTTTTCCTGAAGCGATTCGGTGGGGCTCAGGTGCAGCAACCCTACCGGCTTTGAAACCCTTTGTAACTTCTTGGATGAGTCGCGTGAAGAGGTGGAACTTCAGCTCCGAGAGAATACCATGCTGTCATCTTCGAAAACTGGCAAAACAGCAAGCCTGGCTGATTGACTATAACTATGGCCTTGAAGGGATTTCAGAAGAACTTACTGTAAAGGAGCTTACAATGCTGTGCTATATTGTGATCGTTTAGATAAAAATAAAATTAAATTTATGAAGTTTGCTGAACGTTATAGTATTTTGTTTCGATTTGAAACTTACAGGAGGGTATTGAAAAACAAGAAAAATTGTTCCCAGAATATAATTCGATGTGGACTGATGCTAATAAAAATTTGCGTAATGGCAGAGCGAGTGGTGGTATTCTATGTGGAATAATGAAAAAAAGGAAAAAAATAGGTATGAAAAAAACGAAAATTTGAACAGATTAGTTAAGAGAATTAGTTGATGATTTTGATAGAAATAAAAATGAAAATTTTAACTACTATTGTTACTATTGTATATAAGAGGATTTAACTGTAATTAATAAAGTATTATAATAAAATATTTTGTGAATCTCGATAATGATATGTAAAACTAACAAATATGTAAAGCAATATTTAACGCCAATAATAAATGAAAATGTTTATAGAGTCAAGTAAATCATAAAATATATTTTAAAAAAAATGTTTTGTACAAGTAGTGTACGTTGTTAACGACTTTTAATAGATGAACCGGCTCCAAAGGCAGACGGCCTAACCGGCCATGCTTCAGTAGCCTTTTGTTAGCTTAAAATATAGTTATAATATGTAATATCACTACTATTAAATTATCTGTTATATATAGTATTTATACCGTATGCAGTGTGTTAGCTGCTTTTATTTTGTTCAAATATCTAATTTGTTTTGAAAATAAAGGCATTCATTCATTCATTCATTCATAGATTTAATTTTCGTAGACAAAGCTTCGTATGATAGCTGACGAAATTCTATGGGTAGTTAGTTAAAACAACGAATGTCATTCTGGAGGGGGTCACTTTTAAGAGAAGGCGTAAGACGAACAGAGGTGGGACGAAAGTCATTACGAGAACGGGTATTGTAGTTGTGAGTGTCAGCATTGGATTTGATAGAGTTTTTCATTGCATTTAACCAACCTCAAACATTCGTACACATATAAAGAAGGAACAGACAAACCTATTGTACGCAAGTATTGACTTTTATTCTCTGAATAAATGTTTGGTTAACTTGGGACTTATAGTTCTGGAGGAGTAGGTAAATGTGAGTTGTCTAATAAAAGTGTCAGTAGCCGCCGTGTCATCGAACACCGATCGTCTGACCAAGTCATGAAAACATCTTAGCCAGGAAATCCTGTAAAAGTCCGGCGATGTAAGGCCTCACCCCCGCGCCAAACCACCCGCCTGCGCTGGCCTACGGGGTGACAGAATGGGACTTTCGTTTAATATGTTTTATCGCCAACTTAACAATTTTTTGTTTTCTTCGACTGCGGGTCGATACCTGACTACCTTTACGCAGTTACTTGCATTATTACGTAAGTCCAAGACGTACTAAGGTTCATGAACTATTATTCGGACATAAGACTGCGTCCGTCTGCGTATTGACTTGGATATGTATAGCTCGTAGATATACAGGGTGTCTCAACTTAAGTAGGCAAGACTTCAGGGATCGATTCT
Source organism: Adelphocoris suturalis (assembly GCA_030762985.1). Taxonomy (NCBI): domain Eukaryota; kingdom Metazoa; phylum Arthropoda; class Insecta; order Hemiptera; family Miridae; genus Adelphocoris; species Adelphocoris suturalis. Next base: position 3,036,638 of record CM061041.1, read on the forward strand.
ACAAGTAATTTGCAAAAAAAGTGCCTTGTTAACTTTTTCTTTTAGAGGCTTCGTTTCCGAGTTATTTCTTTTAAAGATTTTTTTCGTGTTTTCAAACTTGCATGACAAAAACAGCTCTAACTCCCAATTTGTCGAGTTTTCTCAAATCTAAGGATACCGTTGGAAAGCGTTAAATTTCCTATCATTCTGATGTAAAGTTCAATTTTTTTGATTAGTTCTAGTTAGTGAAAAAAATGACCAATGTTTAACATTTGAAAAAACTAACTGTCGATTTTTCTTCGTTTTTCTGCTCCTCAGTATGGAAATTTTTCAACAAGCGCTTTCCGGGAAAACTTCCTCAACCGGTCAGCTTTCCAACGGTTTACCAAAAAAAATTTTTTTATGGGGAGGTTTGGGAGAAAATAGCGTTTGAATGACAAAAACGTGTTTTTTTTTTTTTTTTTTTTTTTTTTTTTTTTTTTTTAAATATTTCATGATACACAGTATTCGATGATAATTAGACCAAAAAATAATAGTGTCTCTACTTAACTCATCTACCTGAGAAAAATTAGATAATCATCGGAGGGGCAGGCAGAAAAATACGATAATACGATCGGCTACCTCAGTCAATTGTGCTTCAAAATTATTCCTCGGATACTTATCGTTCATTTGAGTAGGTACCTAATAATACGGGGTGGGTTGGCAATGAAAATGCTGTTGTGTATCAGAGATCGCTCGTGTTATAAAAAATTATTAATTACTTCTTAAAAAAAAAAATAAATAAATACATAAATCAAAGCAGGTTCTCAAAGTGCTTCCATCCTTCCTGTATGCGTTGGTGGCATCTCTTCCTCGCGGATCGTGTGACGTTACGTAAGGTATGTGCATTCTGCATACAGGAAGGAGGGAGACACTTTGAAAACCTGCTTTTTTCCCCCCTTTTTTTTAGAAGTAATTATTATTTTTTTATAACACGAGCGATCTCTGATACACAACAGCATTTTCATTGGTAATCCACTCCGTATTATTAGGTACCCACTCAAATGAAAGATAAGTATCCGAGGAATAATTTTGAAGCACAATTGACTGAGGTAGCCGGTCGTATTATCGTATTTTTCCGCCTGCCCCTCCGATAATTATCTAATTTTGCTCAAGTAGATGAGGCAGGTGGAAGATGAGTTAGGTAGAGCCACTATTATTTTTTTGGTTTACTATCGTCGAATACAGCTGTGCATAATGAAATAAAAATAAAATACTTAAATTAAAAAAGAAAAATGAAACGTCGATTTTGACCGACAAAATCACGTTTTTTGTCATTCAAACGCTATTTTCTCCCAAAACTTCCCCATAAAAAAATTTTTTTTAGTAAGCCGTTGGAAAGCTGACCGGTTGAGGAAGTTTTCCCGGAAAGCGCTTGTTGAAAAATTCCCATACTGAGGAGCAGAAAAACGAAGAAAAATCGACAGTTATTACATTTTTTCAAATGTTTAACGTTGACAATTTTTTTCACTAACTAGAACTAATAAAAAAAATTGAACTTTACATCAGAATGATAGGAAATTTAACGCTCTTTCCAACGGTATCCTTAGATTTGAGAAAACTCGACAAATTGGGGAGTTAGAGCTGTTTTTGTGATGTAAGTTTGAAAACACGAAAAAAATCTTAAGAAGAAATAACTCGGAAACGAAGCTCTAAAAGAAAAAGTTAACAAGGCACTTTTTGTTGCAAATTACTTGCAGAATCGATCCCTGAAGTCTTGCCTACTCAAGTTGAGACACCCTGTATATTAATATATAATATACAAAAATTACCTATCTTTAGAAAAAAACCGTGGTTCTTTATGATTTATCAATGCTAGGTACTTTGAGAACGGAAAAAAATCGCAATTCTGGCTTCACCATCGTTAACGGCACTAAAAAATCCATAAAACGAGGTGCTACTCAGCTGAAACTGGGGAAAATACACACCTCAAAAGAGTTAAGCGATCAATTTTTCTTGTAGACGTCAAGGACCCCAGATCAATCGGACAAAATTTTGTATCAGATCTCATGATTGGGTACCTACTTATTGGAGATGGGATGCACCCTATTCTTTTTTTTTTTTTCAAACACTAAGAGAGACCGGCGATATCAAGTTCCGACATGAGCCAAAACAGAATGGAATCTGAGCATTTTTCTCAAGAGACGTAACCCTGTTGGGGTAGCCATTGACCCCAGTGTGTATTTTGGATTTCCTCACTAGGTAAGTCAGATAATATCATGATTCACTTCATTTACTCATAGAAAATGAGTATTTTTATAATCTGGTAGTCAGTAGGTATTTCTTTTTCTAGACCACTCCTACTAGGTGACTCAGGTCAAGATTCTCAACTGGGTAAATGTGTCTAGTTGATGGGCTATCATCATATGTCAGGGTTCAAAAAATGGGTTGGGGTTTGCATTTTATGCATCTATAGGTAAGTAAATCCATAAGTATATTTTTCTTGTAACTCTCCTGTTGTAGGAATGCTTGGATACCCTGAAGAGCCAGCTTCCTCGAGACCTGCTGAACAAGCTGTACGTGGGTGATGCTACATTTGCCCAAGATCTAACGATAAAAAGACGAGTCGGTCTCGTGTGTGAAGTGCACAGTCATACCGAAACTACGTGTGAAAAATGCAATTACTTATAACAAATAATAATACTACCTAATAATTCCGTCGTGTTTTTAAAAACAAAGTTAAAAAATACATTCGTATTTCGGTTCTTATGTGTGCCTATTGCTTGAATATAATCCTGAAATTACCTTAAATTATTTCGTCATTAAATATTTAAAAAATGAGATGATAAAAAATTGAATGTGGAATAAAAACAGTGTATCAGTTTAGGTTAGAAAAAAGGAAGAGATGTGAAAAATGGGGTAAGTTCAAGGTACCGTGAAAACATTACTATTTAACTAACAACGTTACAGTTTTTTCTGACTATTCGACCGATAGTCAGCTTTGATAATTTGCTTTTAATTATTGTGCATCGTCAGCACTGAATTTTTAATGTTCATATGCCCAAAATTTTGATTTTTGTAAATTTTACTAAGAATGGTTTCAAGAAACCACGAATAAAATATTCAATTCTAACTTAATGTATTCTATTTCTTGTTTCTATGCGTAGGTAGGTTAATTTTTGATTTTTTTAAATAGTTAGTCATTGGGAAACTATTAATTGAGTATAATTTATAAATTAAAATACATTTGGGGTCAATTTTGACCCCAGAGTGTCTACCATGTCACACAAAAAAAGGTGTGACCTAGGAGGGTTAATTCTTTTGAGGTGTGTAAACACCAAGGACCTCATAACATCTCCCTCCGCCATTGGGTAGTCGAAAAACATTTGAATTTTTTTGTTTTGAACCTAGCATCAGGCACCCTGAACGTTCTCCAAGTCTCACTACGATAGCTCTAAAATTGTGGATACAGTTGGGGGGGGGGGGGGGGGGGGGTTGTTACTTTTGGGACACCCAGTATATACAGAAAGTGAAATAATTAAATTTAATTTAACTGAATTTAAACTAGCTCGTATCACCAAGGCTCCATTGAAGCCACAGCAGAAGCTGCGCCTCCTTCACATGTACATACTGACAAAGCTAACCTTTGGGCTAGTCGTTGGTAGGCTTACTGCAGGTAAGCTTTGAAGGTTACTTTTGGGACACCCAGTATATACAGAAAGTGAAATAATTAAATTTAATTTAACTGAATTTAAACTAGCTCGTATCACCAAGGCTCCATTGAAGCCACAGCAGAAGCTGCGCCTCCTTCACATGTACATACTGACAAAGCTAACCTTTGGGCTAGTCGTTGGTAGGCTTACTGCAGGGAGGCTGCTAGAGTTCGATCGTGAAGTTCGCTCTGCTGTTTGCTCTTGGCTAGGGTTTCCACCTGGTGTCCCAAGTGCCTATATTCACGCACCGGTCAAGGCCGGTGGGCTCGGTATTGTCCTTCTCTCAGCCAGCATCCGCCGCCAGCGCCTGCTCGCACTGCTGCTGACCAGGACTTTGTCAGAGAGCAGTTGTTGTGTTGCAACATCAACTGCTCCTAAACCCAGCTCATCTGCTGAGTTTGCTGCTGCACTACATGAGTTAGTAGATGGTAAAGAAATCCGACAGTGCTCTGAATCCCCCATTTCTTCCAAGTGGGTGGAATAGGCTTCAGAGGGCATTGGGGCCCGCGACGATCGCCATTTTCATGCCGTCCGGGTGGCCACAGTAGCCACCTCGGTGAGGTGTTCACGGAGTAGTCGTGGGACAGTGGACATCCTTTGCAGTGATTGTCAGGGTAAACATGAGAATCTGTATCATGTGGTGCAGCAGTGTCCTTGTACTCACCCTGGCCGCATTCTCCGTCACGATGCGGTTGACAAGCAGATAGCAGTTGCTTCGTTATCCAGCGGTTGGGCTGTTGAGAGAGAGAGACTAAATCACATGCCGAGTGACCAGGGCAAGAAGCAGGATATCGTTGCCGTCAAGCCCGGTGGGTCTGCCATAATCCTGGATGTCCAGGTTGTCATTGGCAGCGTGGACATGGAGCAGACCTGGCGGGCTAAAATAAATAAGTATGATAGAAATGACCTGCGGCAAGCAATTTCCGAGCTAAAAGGAGTGGCACCTAATAATATCAAGGTTATGGCTGCAACCGTGTCATGGTGCAGGGTTCGGTGCGGGAAAAGCGCCAGGGAGTAACTTGAGTTGGGCATCTCAGCAGGAGTGTTCCGTGGTATCACCACCCGCGTCCTGTGAGGGGTTCTTACTTAAACTGGTGGTCATTTTATAGGGGCACTTCCTTTCATCCCACTCTTCCTCCTCATCCTTCAGCAACTTCCCTTATCCCTAGAGCCGGCGTCGGGTAAACCTGGGCGTCATCCCCACTTTTTTATTTTATTTATTCATTTTTCAATTTAATGGTGCGCCCCCTTTGCCTCTGAGGGGAGTTTTGTCTCAACCAATTTTCGACATTCTTTGTTTGTTCGATCCGAAAAATTTCTTGGTCGTTTACAAAGGTACATTGTTTAAAACAATAAACCGAAAGTTGATTACATGAGGTATCGAAACTGTTTATTATCTGACATGAATGTAAATAGCAACTATTCCTATTCCTAGTTCTATATGCTTGAAATGTTTTTTAGAGCTATACCGAAGCTACATCGCTCACCTAACTTGGCAGTGTTTTCTTTATACTATTTTTTTTCTTTTTGTAATCCAGCTTTCACCAATATTAGGTATTGTTGAAGGAGAATCAAACGAGAAAAGGAAGCAATAGGTGTTACTAATTCCCCAAAGAGTCTTTTGAAGGGAAACGTAACACACGAATTCACCCCCATGCGGAAACCGAACCGTGAAAATGGCAAAAGCATCGTTATCAACCGACGTAGACCTCTACATTGAGAGACGTTTCGAAATCGTTTCCACTCAAAAATACATTTATTCTAATTTTTAGGACATTAAAGAAAAATAAATAAATAAATAGAAAAAATGCGCAATTGTATTAATTTTGTTCATTTATATGTGTATAAAAGGGCTCCTCATAAAAGGGCTTTAACTCGAGAATAGCTGGACAGTTGGCTTGTCATTCAAATTGATGTGGTTGCAAAATTCGTCGCGGGTATCACCCATTAGAGAGACTATATTCCTTCATTTATTGTAGGTGAATTTTTTTGTCATATTTTCAGAAATAAAATACATTTTCATGCATTATCTTTCGTGTATTCTGCAAGCGAGAAAATTACCAGTTGTCTCTTTCCACCTCTTTTGATCTCGCCAGAACAATATTAAAAATTGAAAACGTTGTTGATCGTAGTCACCCCGTCGTTCTGTTACAGTCACCGCAACCTACGATACCTAATCTTGCAATAAAAAGGTACTCACGATCTCACAACATGAGAATGAGAGGAAAACGCCGTTCATTACCTGAAACAAAATATAAACTGTACATGAATATCACTAAAATCATATTCAGAATGTATTTTTTAATTTTTGTTATCATTATGATTTTTTTTTTGCCATGGATATGTGTTCGCTCTGGGGGGTCAACCAAAAATTTCCGTCACGCAAAATTTATGTCACAATTTCAGTGTTTTTCACGTACAACCCAGCCGTTGCTAGGGGAATGGAACTTCCGCAGTTTTCATCGCACATAAATCGTTCGCCACCCAGTTGGAAAGCGCTTGATTTATGTGATAAATGTTCACATCCCAAGCTACCAATTTCCCCCTCCTTACGTACCTGGCTACATTCCTAAACTAAGTTGATTGGACTATAAACAATTTTAATAAGCCGGATACAATATTCTTAACGTAAAGCAATAGCATCATTTACTCCACTCCACAGGAAACATTTTCATCCTCTTGACAACAGTTCACTGTTAACAACAACTCATTGTAGTGGCTTCTCTCCACAGTTATTTTCAACATTTCTATAAGTAAACCGTTGTTTTGTTGGAATTAGTCGGGATGCGGCCCAGGGATTTGTTTAAAGTTAAAGGATTTGCTTACAACTCTCGAGGACATCCGTTATGAAATCCCCAATCAAAGACATATCCATGTAACATTAGGGTGGTTCAAAAAAAAAAAAGTTCTGGGATTTTTGGTCCCCATTGCGTTTTTGCTTCCTCGGTATGTCAGAATGACTCTCCTAAATTTTTAGCGAAAAATATTAATCCTAACCACTTTACCTGGGTCGATTTTTGCCAGTTATCGACTGCTATCGTAAACCAACCTCTAAATTGGGGCCGACGTGATGATTTGAAGGACGGATTTCATTTTTTTAGGTCTATTTATGGGTTTTCGCATGCGCTGAACACGATGAATCTATTTATTTTACGCTCCGTCCACTAGTTATCCGGTAAACTGGCGGAGGGCACTGCTTGAAGATAAGTAAAAATCGAAAATTTCACCGAAAATACTGTCGCCTGGTTAAGAATCGTTCTAGAAACATGCTATTATGGTCGGATAATATGCTTTGGCATGTTCTGAACATGATTCCGTTTTTTACTATACTTTTTTACTTCGTTTATCGGCCATAAACCTCAAATTACTTGTAGGGTAATAGACAAATTCACCCTAATTTCACCAGAAATTATGTCGCATTGATAATTTAAGGTCCCAAAATACCTTGTGCCGATAAAATTTGGTATTTTTTTTATGTTTCGATATTTCATCGTGTTTAATTTTTTTTTTTTTTTTTTTTTTTTTTTTTTTTTATATTTTTGTTATGTTATTCTCGTTAAAATGTTATGTTTTGTGAAACTAAAATTATATTACATATTATTTTCAATTATACTGCATCATTTTTTATTTAACAATCCAATCACAGTTCAGACAATTCAGAACTATGAATTTGACCACGGAAAACCGATGGAAACTAAGGAATTTTACAGAAAAATGGGAAAATTTTAGCTATTTTCTCCATTTCGCCGCTATATTTGGCGAATAAGTACAATGCCGGTTCAGGTCCTTGCCAAATTACCTACGGCTTTGATCGAGTATCCTGGAAAATACCAAATTTTATCGGCACAAGGTATTTTGGGACCTTAAATTATCAACGCGACATAATTTCTGGTGAAATTAGGGTGAATTTGTCTATTACCCTACAAGTAATTTGAGGTTTATGGCCAATAAACGAAGTAAAAAAAGTATAGTAAAAAACGGAATCATGTTCAGAACATGCCAAAGCATATTATCCGACCATAATAGCATGTTTCTAGTACAATTCTTAACCAGGCGACAGCATTTTCGGTGAAATTTTCGATTTTTACTATCTTCAAGCAGTGCCCTCCGCCAGTTTACCGGATAACTAGTGGACGGAGCGTAAAATAAATAGGTTCATCGTGTTCAGCGCATGCTGAACAACCCATAAATAGACCTAAAAAAATTGAAATTCGTCCTTCAAATCATCACGTCGGCCCCAATTTAGAGGTTGGTTTACGATAGCAGTCGATAACTGGTAAAAATCGACCCAGGTAAAGTGGTTAGGATTAATATTTTTTGCTAAAACTTTAGGAGGGTCATCCTGACATACCGAGGAAGCAAAAACGCAATGGGGACCAAAAATCCCAGAACTTTTTTTTTTTTTTGAACCACCCTAATATAACATGGTATCTGCTTGTAAAGCAGATTGTGGAACTCGTTTACGTTTTCTACCACATTTATCCTAGGAAGCTAATATTTTTTTTAAATTTTATTCAAGAATAAAAATATTAAAAAGTTCCAGTCATGCAGCATGATCGTATGAGCGAATTTTCGTAAACCATCTATCGTATTATAATATGTTAAATTGTATTGAAATTTGAGCAATTTCAGTAGAAAGAAATTTTAAAAACCAATTTTATGGCAAAAAACTCATACTAAATAAAATTCGGCGATTCAAAAGAGATTTTGGATTTTTTGATTCTTTTGCAGTTTTTATAGATTTTTTAGCAAATGTTAATAAAATTTAAGTACGTTTTTCAGTATAATTTTGAGCAAACATTTTTATATGTCCAAGCTAATCATTGACAATTCAGTTTTGAAAAAAAAAAAAAAAAAACTACGATTCTGCTAAAAATAGAAAAAAAAGTAAATTTAACAATTTTTTGGCCGTTTTTAGCAATTTTTAGTATTTTTTTTAGTACATTTTTCGAAATTTGACCAATTTATTGTGCTCAAAAATATTTGGCCAACGAACTCATCCTTTCGTTTGAAATGCTTGATTTTTTGGCGCAAGAACGGTATTTTTTATCTCAATCCTAAAAAGAGTTATCGTCTGAAATGACACACACGCACGTGTGCGCGCACACACACACACACACACACTATATATATATATATATATATATATATATATATTATATATATATATATATGTGTGTGTGTGTGTGTGTGTATGTGTGTGTGTGTGTGTGTGTGTGTGTGTGTGTGTGTGTGTGTGTGTGTGTGTGTGTGTGTGTGTGTGTGTGTGTGTGTGTGTGTGTGTGTGTGTATGCCTCAAAACGGATTTCAATGAAGAAATTTTTCGAGCCATTGCAATAGCTTCATTTTCTACAAAAATTCGCTAAAAAACATGATTCGAACGTAATCATTTTACTATATATATTTCACTACTTCGTTGAAGCTTTGTACGTCCCATTACCTGTGAAATACTAATCTACTTAAAAGAAAAGCGCTTAACATGTGGCTCACTACGTAAAATAATAAAATCAATCAAAATATTTAACTGTATAAAATCATGATTGGTTTGGAAAATTCTCAATTCGGTTAAGAAATTTCTCAATTTGGTTTGGTAAATTCTCATATTGGTTTGAAAATTCTCAATTCGACTTGGAAATGCAATGTAATATATACAATTTGGATTTAAAACCACTGGGTTTGTATTGAACACCAGAAGTCGAAAGATAATTCTGAACTTTCACCTAGAAGCAAGAATGATATGGAATGATCATTCTGGCCCTAACATTATATATGCCAAGGCTGTTTTATGAATCAACTGTTGATGTGAGTCAGCAGGGTGCCACCTACTATCAAGGCTCATTGAGATACGCGGATGAGTAGTCAACCAGTCAATAAGGTCGGATTTAGCAAGTCGAGGCTTCGTACTACTTTCCCAACCTGTATTCAATTCGCACAGGCTCTATGGGTGTGAAAACATAAGGACAACAATCTGTTAAAATTCAAAAAATCTGGGAAGTTGGATGTGGTACGTTCCTTGTATGTAAATACGTATTGATAGAACATTGAAATGCATTAATAAGGATTTAGAGAACAATGATGTATAAGTTGTTTTACAAAACTATAAATTATAGAAGAAACTGCGAAAAATCTATTCAATACCAATATATTATTATTTCGAAAAAAAAAAAAAAAAAAAAGTATCCAGTTGATTTTACACAGAAGCAGAAACGGGTCCCTAGAAACTCATCAAAAATCTGAACTCATAAAGTCTTTTGATGAGTTTCCTCATGGAGTGGGACACTAATCAAATCTGAGTGGATGGAAAAGTCGTCCAAAATATGAAATCAAACATTAGAATATAAATAGGAAAGTCAAAAATTATTTTCGACGAGTTTTCTGATACCTGTGGAAACTGATCTAAAACTGCTAACGTGAAAGTCATCGAAAGGAAAGTCATAGAATCAACCTTTCGAAGGGCCGTTAATACCTGTATCGTACCGGGACCTGCGCTACTAAGACCTCACTTCATAAATGACCCACGCTAAAGGCCCAGAATCGCCGACCTTCCTACAAGAAATGCAGCGAAGTGGCACGATCTCCCGCACAAATATTCAATATCTTCCGAGCCAGATTAAGATATCGACTAACGACAATTTTGAAATAATCTCAAGACACATTTGCGTTGGAATGCACATTACGCATTTCATTGTCCTGTAGTTTCAGAGAGTTTTGGCCTGGTATTCGAGGTGACCATAGTTATAATAATAGCGGGTAGTTCAGGGTTAGCGCGAAGGTGGCGAGTTTCCATAACCACATTTCGATGAGTGTCCCGACTGCTCTTACTCTTGAAGGGAGTGCTGAAGCCAGTTTTCGAGGAGTGTCCCGACGGTGCTGGACAGCAGTCAAAAGAAAAAACGTCTGCCAATTTGGGTGTGTCGCATAGCTTCCTCGTTTACTTATCATCATCTTCCAACTATCATCCAAATCATCCGTGAACTCGAACGACTAGAGAGTGAAAAGATGGAACAAGATGCAATTTACGTTTGCGCCTGCGCAGAATGCAGTGTTGATCTGGCAACAATGAAAGTGATAGGGGACCATCTACAACCAAACCCGCGCATTCTCTGACAATTTCATCGAAATCGGATAAAACAGGAAGTTAAGATCGTTATAAGCATTTCACATAGGCGCATGCGCAGTAGCTATTAACGATACAATTATGTTGAAATTGATGTGGGATGATCAAATCGTCTTCCCCCAACTATATCATCCAAATTTGAGAAAGATCGGATGACTAGGTTGTGATAAAATAGAGCATAATGGAATTTACGTTTGCGCATGCGCAGAGTGGAGTATTGATTTCGCAACAATGAAATTGATAGAGCACCGAGGAACCCTAGCCCACACAATCGCTAAAAATGTCATCCAGATCGGATAAAAACTGTTGAAAATAAGCTTGTTACAAGGATTTCATATTGGCGCATGCGCAATAGATATTAATGATCCAATCATGTTGAAGTTTATATAAGATGATCGAATTGTCATTCCCTAAATATCATCCAAATTTGAGCGAGATCAAACGGCTAGAGCATGAGAAAATTATGCTTGGTAGAACTACGTTTGCGCATGCGCAGAGTGAGTTATTGAGTCAAGAAGGATGAAACTGATAGGGAACCGTCTACCCCCTAGCCCGCACATCCCCTGAAAATTTCATCCAAATCGGATGGAAACTGTGGAAAATAAGCTTGTTACAAGGATTTGCGGACACACGACAGACACACACACTCACACACACACACAGACAGACAGGCAGGGAACCTAAGTTGTTCTGAAAGGTCTAAAACGTAAAATGAGAGTGGAAATTTTGATTTTGGAGACCAAAATATTTTTTTTTCTCCCAAAAGTGAAAACAATGTTTCCACTACGTTCAGGTAGACTCGGAAGCAATAAATACAAACTCATTACTAATTTTATATAATTTTATACTAAGTTTATTTATAAAATGATTTGACGCAGTTTTTCGATGGGTTTCTCGACCATGGGGTTTAGATAAGTTTCCAACCCGGACAGGAAAATCATCAAAAAGTCTCGAGTTCAGATTTTGGTTTATTATTTCCAATAATAAGCCTATGTGATCATGTAGCAAAAAAATTTTTACAACCCCCCCTCAAACTTTGTCACTTTACGTTTCAAGGAGCGTAGAACCCAAATTTGAAATGTCCGTCCGCCGTTCGGGCCATAAAAGGCCTATGAATTGACTTAAAAAAACCCGTTCTTTCGCACATGGACTCCATTTGGGGTCTAGTTGGTCCAACGTTAAACCATCCCGATCGCTTTACTCGCATAGATGCTATGGGCCAAAAACGGGTGAAAAAGTGTCTTTTTCGAGACTTTGAGTGAGACTTACGCACGTACGCACGCCTGGCACGCTTGGCAGGAGTCAAGGTGGGTGGTGAAGGGGGGTGAGCTGGGGGTGGAGTGAGAGGAGGCGCCGCGGCACCTTGTGGTGGCTGGAGTGACCAGGGGCGTAGCAGAGGGGTGTAGGAGAATGGATATTTATTACTTTTACGTGTTATACTCATATAATACATTGCGGCACCATGAGGTGGGTAGGTACGGCGCCGGCGTTCATGCGTTCGAGGTATCAATATATGTTTTCTTTCTAGGTCAATCCCAGCCGAACCATTTTAAGAATTAATGTGTTAATACCAATGCTTTTCCTACGCATATTTAATAACATATCCTCTCAACTTTTCGTACGTACTTAGATAATGATATTCTTAAGGCAATAACTATTTGAATAGATAGGAGCTCAAATCGAGAAATATAAACATGCGTATATAATTATAGAAGTATAGGTTGTGGAAACTCGAAATAGGACACGCCGAGGAGTCTGGACGGGCCTTATGACGTACGCTAGCCAACTAAAACTACGATCATACTCAATTGAAAAAAAAAATTAACCTTTGTGAAATAATTTGCAGCGTTTTTATGAGTTTCCTGGTACCCACGAATAAAGACCGAGTCGTTTCCCTGCTCCAAACTTAGCGTTGGCCCCCCAAAACGGTTCACCCAATTGAATTTTCTCCTTCCGTCTCCTATTATTCCGAAGAAGACTTTACTTTTTTCCCGCCCGTTTATAGGCGATAAAACGGCCGATTGTCGAGGCCAGAAAAGTAACAATAGCCGACTAAAACGGCTTTCGCTTCGAGAGAAGACGCCGGAAAAACCTTGGGAACTATCTCATGACCAGGGTGGAGACTGCAGCGTTTTCGTCTGAAGTTATGGATCCTTATCGGGGTAATTGCTTCACAACATCACCTTCCCGTTAGCGTTAGCTCATAACTACCGCTCAGGGTCTTTGCTCTCGCGGATTATTTAACTGGCTGTGTTGTGGCGGCTTCTTAAAATAACTATTTTTGCACAACGGGAGGGTGTTAAAAGCTGAAATCAATAAATTGTGTAACTAAGGCCTGTGTCTTGGAGCTGTTTTGTGGGTGATTCTCAAGAAAAGGGTAATATTGATGAATCAGATGAACCACAGCCCAAATACCAGTGCAAAATGCTAAATTTTGCTTCCTCACTACCGAAGGTGGGGGTAGCTTTGTATTCGTGATTGAAATCGAGATAATGTTTGTCCTCCGAAATCAAAATTTCTACTTACTTTTTGCGTTTCAGAGCTTGCTGATCAATTTTGGTTCCGTGTTTGGTTCTGTCTGTCTGTGTAAATCATGCCCAAAACATATATATTATTTATACAGGGTGATTCCCTCGCAGATGCAAAAAAAAAAAAATTGGGTGAAACTACATCAAAAATGGAGTAAAATGCCGCCAACTGCATATTTTTATCTCAATCCGTTCTCGAGATATGATTTTTTAAAGGTTTTTTTTTTTCAGGAAAACCGTGTTTTTTTTTTTTTTAAACTCAAATTTCTCCACTTTACTTCATTCAATTTTAACTTTCAACCACATTTTCGGAATCAGCATTAAATTTACTATAAGAATAGTGTACTTGGGTTCTTAAAAAGTACCATCCAAAGGTCCTCACATCAGCTCAAACATTGACGATTTTGAAAAAAGAATATTTCTGAAAATCTTTAAAACTTTACTACTCTTCCAAAACGAATCCTGGAAACTGGCAAATCTCATGAAACTGCTTCGTCTAATACTCTTTCCAACGGTATAATCAAGTTTACTTTTATTTTGTTATTTAGTGGAGAAAATCATGTTTTAATGTTAAAAAATGTGGGTTTTTCAATGAAATTGTTGGTTTTCTCGAAAGATGACCCTCCATGAAACTACGAGTATGGGGTCGGTTTCTATGTATTTTTTCACGCCGTATCGATTGTTAACATTTGTAGATCTCTCCAACTCCGTTATCACCGAGTTTTTACACTTAAAATCGCAAATGTTTAGTTTGTTTGTTACGATTAAATGTATGTGTGTTATGGGGTAAAACTAGTTGATTAAAGTGTAAAACTCGATTATAACGTAGTTGAGAGATCTGCAAGAGTTTCCATTTGATCCAGCGAGAAAAAATACATAGAAACCGACCCCATACTCGTTGGTTCATGGAGGGTCATCTTTCGAGAAAACCAACAATTTCATTGAAAAACCCACATTTTTTAACATTAAAACATTATTTTCTCCCCTAAATAACAAAAAAAAAAAAAAAAAAAGTAAAATTGATAATACCGTTGGAAAGCATATTAGATGAAGCAGTTTTCATGAGATTTGCCAGTTTCCAGGATTCTTTTTAAAAGAGTAGTAAAGTTTTAAAGATTTTCAGAAATATTATTTTTTCAAAATCGTCAATGTTTGAGCTGATGTGAGGGTCTTCGGATGGTACTTTTTAAGAACCCAAGTACACTATTCTTATAGGAAATTTAATGCTGATACCGAAAATGAGGTTGAAAGTTAAAATTAAATTAGGCAAAGTGGAGAAATCCGAGTTTAAAATGAAAAAACACGGTATTCCTGAAAAAACCTTTAAAAAATCATATCTCGAGTACGGATTGAGATAAAAATATGCGGTTGGCGGCATTTTACTCCATTTTTGATGTAGTTTCACCCAAATCTTTTATTGCATCTGCGAGGGAATCACTTTAACTCTCCTTAGGATTGAGATAAAAATTCCGTTCCTGCGCCGAAAAATCAAGCTTTTCCAGACGAAAAGATTGATTACTTACGTTGGCCAGGACATTTTGAGCACATTAAATTGGTCACATTTCAAAAAATGTACTTAAAAAATCACTAAAAACGGGTAAAAACCATTAAATTTATATTTTTTATCAGAATATTGATCAAATAAAGTTTATTAACTATAAAATAGAACATTCAAAAATTTAAGTACAAAATTATGCAAAAAAATTGAATTAATATTCATTTAAAATTTGCTAAAAAATCAAAGAAAAAAACACTGCAAAAAAATCTTAAAATTCAAAACCTCTTCTTGAATAGCAGATTATCATTTAGAATACGTACTTGCCATGCAATTAAAAGTTAACAATGTCTTTGCACTCAAGAAGCTCAAATTTCAAAGCAATTTAACATTTTACAATACGATAATTTACGAAAATTCGCTCATACGATCATGTTGTATGACTGGAACTAAAAAAAAAAAAAAAAAAAAAATTAAAAATAATAATAAAAGAATCCCTCATTAGTATGTCGTTGTTACGTGTCATTGTTTTGTGTCGTTGTTACGTTGTTGTCGATGTCAATTTTAGGCCAGAAGGTTTCCATAAATCAACCGTACCGAAACTCACAAACGAGTTCCACTATCAGCTTTACAAGCAGATACCATGTTACATGGATCGATTAGGGGATTTCATAACTGTGGTCCTCGAGATTTGTAAACAAATCCTTCAACTTTGGACTGTAGGCGACGATAAAGAATTCATTTTATCATTCTTGGAGGCACAAAAAGCATCCTATAAATAATACTACCTATTAAAGTTATTGACATTTTATGTCTTTGCTATGGCACATAAACTAAAAAAACGTCACGGAAAATTGCTCACGAAAATATTTTAATGATTTCCGCTTACAACCGAGTCGTTGCTAGGGAAATGGTACTTCGTCGTTTTTCATCCCACAAAATTCGTTGACCATTCGTTCGAAAGCTCTCGATTTATCCAACCATATTATATTAACTACTGCGAAGTGCGTGGCCAACAAGCTGAGTTATGAGCAAGGTTATTTGAATAATTGTGTACACTCAGGTGATCATTCTCAATAATTGATATTGTGAACATGATTGCCACCGCTTGTTAATTTCTGATGATTTCATTGAGCTGGTGTTTCGATGATTTGATTCATAGCAGGTGATCCAAATATTGCGAGAACGGTTTGATTTGTGAAGCGGTGGTTAAATCATTTTAATAGGTTTTTTCTATGCTTTACATTCTAGGAAGCTGTAATTTCGTATGTAGCCTCTTTAGGACATTTACTTGACGATGCCTAGGGTCCTGATCAGATGAGTGGCTCTTAAAACTAATTTCTATGTTTCACACTCTAGGAAGCTGTAATTTCGTATGTAGTCTCTTTAGCACATTTACGTGACGATGCTCAGGGTCCGGATCAGCTGAGTGGATTTTAAAGCTTGCATACGAGTCTGAAACACATACGAGTCTGCTAATAAAGACATAAAATGTCCCAAAGTGTTTCAGACTTGTATGCAAGCGTTTATGTCTTTGCAATGGCACATAAACTAAAAAAAGTCACGGAAAATTACTCACGAAAATA
>CM061041.1:3053134-3239465 GCA_030762985.1 Adelphocoris suturalis
AAATGTCATCCCTTACTATCGTATTCTAGGGGCAAAGTCGAAATTGTCAAATTTTTACACTACGCCGGGGGTACAAATTTTGATTTTTAGTAGCCGCCATTTTTAAAATTTCAAAAAACGAGCAAAAGTCCCTCCTAGAGGACATTCTGCTGAAACAGAATCCATAAACATTTTACAAAATATGGCCTTCTATATATACGTATTCACTGGGCAAAGTTGAAAATTGTGTTGTTTTTGCGTTATCCCTCGGCATTTACCCGCCATTTTCTTTTTCCCTAATCGAGAAAATCGTGATTGGTCCCTTTTAATTCATATGATTTTAGTTTATGTTTATTAACCTTTATAGAAAAAACGTTTTTCATGTCTTCAATCAACAACAGGGCAAATTTCAAAATTTTCATGAAAATTCAAATTTCGAATTTCGAAAATCCGGCTCAGGTCCCTCCTAGACTATCCCTCAAGGAATGTATCACCGTTAAAACCTATGTCATATTCTCATCTCTTAACCCGTGGCAAAGGGGCAAAGTTGAAAATCCATGGTTTTCATAACATTGGGACTTGTGATTTCGTGAATTTTGCGAATTTCAAAAATCCATCAAAAGTCCCTCCTAGCTATTTAGTTCACCACTCTAAAGAGACATCAATATTTATAAAAATGTCATCCCTTACTATCGTATTCTCGGGGCAAAGTCGAAATTGTCAAATTTTTACATTATGCCGGCGGTACACATTTTGATTTTTAGTAGCCGCCATTTTTAAAATTTCGAAAAACGAGCAAAGGTCCCTCCTAGAGGACATTCTGCTGAAACAGAATCCATAAACATTTTACAAAATACGGCCTTCCAAATATACGTATTCACTGGGCAAAGTTGAAAATTGTGTTGTTTTTGCGTTATCCCTCTGCATTTATTCGCCATTTTCTTTTTCCCTAATCGAGAAAATCGTGGTTGGTCCCTTTTAATTCATATGATTTTAGTTTATGTTTATTAACCTTTATAGAAAAAACGTTTTTCATGTCTTCAATCAACAACAGGGCAAATTTCAAAATTTTCATGAAAATTCAAATTTCGAATTTCGAAAATCCGGCTCAGGTCCCTCCTAGACTATCCCTCAAGGAATGTATCACCGTTAAAACCTATGTCATATTCTCATCTCTTAACCCGTGGCAAAGGGGCAAAGTTGAAAATCCATGGTTTTCATAACATTGGGACTTGTGATTTCGTGAATTTTGCGAATTTCAAAAATCCATCAAAAGTCCCTCCTAGCTATTTAGTTCACCACTCTAAAGAGACATCAATATTTATAAAAATGTCATCCCTTACTATCGTATTCTCGGGGCAAAGTCGAAATTGTCAAATTTTTACATTATGCCGGCGGTACACATTTTGATTTTTAGTAGCCGCCATTTTTAAAATTTCGAAAAACGAGCAAAGGTCCCTCCTAGAGGACATTCTGCTGAAACAGAATCCATAAACATTTTACAAAATACGGCCTTCCAAATATACGTATTCACTGGGCAAAGTTGAAAATTGTGTTGTTTTTGCGTTATCCCTCTGCATTTATTCGCCATTTTCTTTTTCCCTAATCGAGAAAATCGTGGTTGGTCCCTTTTAATTCATATGATTTTAGTTTATGTTTATTAACCTTTATAGAAAAAACGTTTTTCATGTCTTCAATCAACAACAGGGCAAATTTCAAAATTTTCATGAAAATTCAAATTTCGAATTTCGAAAATCCGGCTCAGGTCCCTCCTAGACTATCCCTCAAGGAATGTATCACCGTTAAAACCCATGTCATATTCTCATCTCCAAGCCTGTGGCAAAGGGGCAAAATGTTGAATTTTGATGAAATTTAAAATTGAAATTTCGAAAATTTATAATCGGTCCCTTCTTAAGGGTTGCGTTCCAAATGTGAATCCGTTAAGAATTTTCCTCTATCTAGATATCACAGCTCGTGGCAATGGGGCAAAGTTTCGATTTTGAATATGCATACAACTTCAGGGCAGTAAAATTGCATTAGGCTAGAAGTAAAAAAAAAAGGAAACGGATAGTTTTAACTTAATTTATAACTTCCGTTCATGAGAAATTCTTGTGTTCAAAAAACATTTGTTCATTATTATATTATATTACATTTCTGTGCATAAAAAAACACTTGCATGATTTAATTTTCAAGTTGTGGCATAATAACGTCGGGTTAGAGGTAAAAGTACCGAAGAGGTAAATTCATATTGTGCAAAAATCAAATTAAAATTTCAAAAGTTAGTTTGGTAAATATGATTATTTTCTTAGGTTGGATACATAGTTTGATGATATTGATCACCAATAATAACAACAGTTAAATAATCATAATATTCTCCATTTGATTTTCCCACGTGTTGAATTTGTGACTTGGGTACTTTTACCTCTAACTCCACGATAATTTCCTGAGTTTAAATCCAAATGGAAAAGGTTTAAATCCAAATGGAAAAGGTTTAAATCTAAGTGGAAATGGTTTAATCTAAATGGAAAAGGTTTAAATCTAAATGGAAAAGGTCTAAACCTAAATGGAAAAGGTTTAAACCAAAATGAAAAAGGACTAAACCTAAATGGAAAAGGACTAAACCTAAATGGAAAAGGACTAAACCTAAATGGAAAAAGTTTAACTCAATTGGGAAATGCTATATATATATATATATATATATATATATATTTGCGTGCGTGGCGTGTGTGTGTCTCATTCCAGACGATAACGCTCCTTAGGATTGAGATAAAAATGTAGTTTTGTACCAAAAAATCGAACTTTTCAACCAGAAGAATGAGTTCATTGGCCAACAATTTTTGAGTTCATTAAATTGACCAAATTTCGAAAAATCACTGAAAATGGTTAAAAGTTCTAGCATGCAGCATTGTCGTATTTTCGTAAATTATCGTACTATATTATGTTACATTGTTTTGAAAATTAAGAACTTTGAGGGGAAAGAAATTGTTAACTCTCAATTTTATGGCAAAAAACTCGTAGTAAATAATATTTTACGATTCAAAAAGAGATCAAATTCAATTTAAATTTTCAACATTTTTGGCGTTTTTATCGATTTTTTAGCACATTTTAATGAAATTTAAAATTTAAGTACATTTTTCAGCATTATTTTGCTCATACATTTTTCAATGTTCTCTTTATAGTTGATAAACTTTATTTGAGCAATATTCTGCTAAAATATATATATATATATATATATAAATTTAATGATTTTAGCCGTTTGTTTGATATTTTTAGTGATTTTTTCAGCACTTTTTTGAAATTGGATAATTTATTGTGCTCATAAAATGCTGGCCAACGAACTCGTCCTTCTGTTCGGAAATCTTGATTTTTTGGCACAAGAACGAAATTTTTATCTCAATCCTAAGGATAGTTATCGTCTGGAAGGACACACACACACACAAACACACACACACTTATATATATAAGATATATACACATATTATTTTGAGGTATTAATGATGGTTGGAAAATATAGGAAACACATAAATACTCGTATAACTTACAAAATTGAGAGAATATTTCGCCGTATATATATGTGTGTGAAAAAATGGTAAACTCAGGGATTCGTTTCAGAATGTCTTAAAACGGATTTCAATGAAGAACATTTTCAAAAATTTTGATTTTAAAATTTTTGGAGCCATTGCAATAGTTTCATTTTCAAAAGGCCAAAAGTTGTAAAATTTATACTTTTTAGTTGAGTCAAAGTCAAAACAAAGTAATCAATTATTACCGATTAATTGAAAAAATTTGTTGTTGAAAAACGTAATTACATTTCATTAATATTTGCTGAAAAATGTACCTATAAAAACTGCAAAAATTTGTTAAAGTCCAAATTTTATTTTTTTTGAATCACCGAATTTTATTTAATACGAGTTTTTTGCCATAAAATTGGTTTTGAACTATTTCTTTCTACTGAAATTGCTCAACATTTCAATACAACTTAACATATTATAATAGGATAGATAATTTAAGAAAGTCCGCTCATACAACCATGCTTCCATGACTGGGACTGTATAATTATACGGGAATTAACAAAACTATAATTTCTCCTAAGTGCTTGTAGTGTTTAGGAGTGTTGACCCTGAAATATTTGTGATATCTCAGTGGTATGGATTTTGAACGCATAATGACTCTATTTATAGCTCTTTATAACTCCCCCCTCACACAATCAATAAACTTGTCAGTCAGAATAAGGCAAATCATAGTAGGTGAAATAAACGTAGTTTAAAATAGCTATTAATTTTTTTACTTTTCAATCTTTCAAATTTTACATCAATATGGCGATTATACCCCACTAATCTAGTGGGTAAATTACTTGAAGTGATGGCAAAAATTCACAAAGATTGGTTTAAATCAATTTTAATGAATCGTTGTATAGCGTTTATGGGCTTTTTCAATACTTGGCATTCATTTCAACCAATATTTCTGGCCATAATTCGAATACGTCCTCATCTCCTGCTTTTAACGAATTTTTGTAGCAAATGAAGGTATTGCACTGGGTCAACAAATTTTAAAATAATTTGTTTCCAAAAATTTATTCGTGGAAATCCGTTTTGAGGCCTTCTGGAACGATTTTTAGCATTCCCAAAAGAAAGAATGAGTTCAATGGGCAGTACTTTTTGACCACATTAAATGGCCAAATTTCTAAAAATGTGCTGAAAAATCACTAAATGGTTTACAAAACTGCTAAAAATTAATTTTATTTTCTTTGATATTTAATTAATTAAATTTTTTCTGAACATTACTCAAAAAAGTTTATTAAATATGAACTAAAACATCGAAAATTGTAAGCACAAAATTATGCTGAAATATGTACTAAAATGTGTAATCCCCCATGTTTCATTTGAAACCGTGGGATGAATCATTGATTGGATATATTTATGCGCCTTGGTGGGATGTGTATGTCAATCTTGACTCGGCGGTATTATTTTTTCACTAGTTACTCCCCTATGTCCTCTACTCACGTGAACCTTCCGCCTGCAAGGCCAAACGGTAAAGTTTGTTCTAATCAATTTATTATTAACGGGAATCCTTGGGACTGCGAATTTCGTTTTTTCGACAGAAGCCAAAGTGGATATCGTGCGGAAGGTACCGGCAGGAGAGTTTTTCCGACCGCGATTTCCCATTATCCCGGTGATGGTTCGAGTAGGCAAATGAAGTTTCATTAGCTTAAATTGGATTAGAAATGTCAAAGCGAGCTTTGGTAGATTGCTAACGACAGTTACGAGTTCCCACAGAGAACAGTGTTTTTCTGATCCATGTTACTAATTCACCGGTGTCCCGTTTTCCCGAACAAGTGATCGATAGTTCTTCATAGGTCAGTTTCTATTTCATATTCGTTGACGAATCGTGGTTTAGTTCATGATGAATCGAAGCCCACTGGTGTTCACCTCAGAAGCCGCATTGGTCCACCATGGCGAACGGAAATCTCTCAAGTCAGTTATTGATTCTATGTGAAACACAAAATCAACAATCATGCAAAGAACCATTCATAATTTTCAATACAAAAGTATGAAAAATCCTTCAAGCTACACCCGTGGCAACTTCCACTTATCCATAACATGGCTGTATGAACCATTGAAATATTTTAAATGAACTGGAAAAATGCCATAGGCCAAATAGTAAATCAATATTGTTACGACGCCCGTAAACACTTGTCACTTCCTACTATATGAAACTACCAGTACCTACTAATGTTCTTTCTCTGTATGCATTCTGTGTGATAATACTTATTTGTTAAATGAGGGAGTGACTACCAACTAGCCCTTCCAGGAACTTACCCGCGAGTGGAGTTCCTGCGAGAAGGTCTAGAAATAAATGAATTTTTAGTGTTTTGAAATTCGTATAAATTGTTGTAATTTGAACAAAATTGGTTACCTACTAAATATTCCTGAAAACATGCGTGCGAAGAAATTGCCTGCTGAGCCTAACCTACGGAATTCTCGAAAGTATTTTTTGGTGATCGAAAATTGGGCAACTTATCTGAGCTATTTCCGAAACATACCCGCAAGCAAATTTGCCTGCTGAGCCTAACCTATGGAAATTTCATAGTATTTTTGGAAGATAGGAAACTACTAGGGTTAAATATAACTCTCATTGAATGGATATGTGACGTATTAAATTTTTGACACTAGAGAGTTCTTAGAGATCCGCCGGTCTCAATGCGGCGTGCGGTAACGAAAAACTTTACCGCACCTTAAAGTCACGTCAAGTCCTTAACGGATCTAGTTATAACGCAAAATCCATGGATGGAGGAAATTATCCCTATGAGGTTGAGTCCATAGAAGGAGGTTATTCTCAACGATTGCGTTTTTTCCGTACGTATCTGTACGGAAGGATGCGCCACCGTAACTCATTGCGTCAGAATTACGGCGCCGGATTGTCAATACCGCACGACGTATTGTGTTTTTCGGATTTACTAGGAACTCTCCATTTTATGTCTTTGCTATGGCACATAAACTAAAAAAAGTCACGGAAAATTGCTCACGAAAATATTTTGATGATTTCCGCTTACAACCGAGTCGTTGCTAGGGAAATGGTACTTCGTCGTTTTTCATCCCACAAGATTCGTTGACCATTCGTTCGAAAGCTCTCGATTTATCCAACCATATTATGTTAACTACTGCGAAGTGCGTGGCCAACAAGCTGAGTTATGAGCAAGGTTATTTGAATAATTGTGTACACTCAGGTGATCATTCTCAATAATTGATATTGTGAACATCATTGCCACCGCTTGTTAATTTCTGATGATTTCATTGAGCTGGTGTTTCGATGATTTGATTCATAGCAGGTGATACAAATATTGCGAGAACGGTTTGATTTGTGAAGCGGTGGTTAAATCATTTTAATAGGTAATTTCTATGCTTTACACTCTAGGAAGCTGTAATTTCGTATGTAGTCTCTTTAGCACATTTACGTGACGATGCCCAGGGTCCGGATCAGCTGAGTGGCTCTTGGAGCTTGCATACGAGTCTGCAACACATACTTGTCTTCAACTAAAGACATAAAATGTCCCAATGTGTTGCAAACTCGTATGCAAGCGTTTCTAAAGTTGTTCAGAATCGTCTAGAACGTAAAATTCGATTGGAAATTTTGAATTTGGAGACAAAACTCGGCTCCGCCCCATAACCCCGCTGGGGGGACCCCAGACCCACTTTTTTATCACCTCGGCTAAATATTGGAGGAACGTGGAAAACATTCCATATCTCACTCAGCTGATCTGGGGATCTCTAGATTTCGTGATTCGTTTCTAGACGTCCCAAGGGTTCTCATTTCCAATTTCAGCTTCATAGGTTGAATAACAAAGACATTTGATCCGCCGCTTCTTAAGACTTCTTTTTTCGCGACATTTTTTGTGTGTCATTGTTTACTTTTAGGTCCCCGTAAAAACGTACCTATTCGACGCTAAAATATGTCACCTCCCGAAATTAAAAACAATGCTACCTACAGAAATACTCGGAAGATATAAGTAAAGTTGTGTCAGTTACCTTCCAGATAAATAACGCCTTCCAGGTGGGGCGTATACCTTTTTTTCCAACGGCATGTTTAAATTCATGACTACCTTTATAACTTCGAGAGAAAGACTGCGTTTAGCGTTTAAAAAATTCGTTTTTCAAAAATCCACGATTTATGAGCTGATGAGTTTGGGATGGACCTCTACGATCCCAGGATTATAAGTGACAAAGACCAAATGGCCAATTATGATGCATGTAACCATAGAGTAGATAGATAATGGTTGAAAACCTATCCATCAGAAAAGGTACATGAGGAGAACAAGAATGAAGTGTGATAGATAGTATATTTCTTATAGTTTCAAGTATATTTGATAAACTTGAACGCGTAGGTTTTTTTTTATAGAATGTATATTCGAGGAACACGGCGGAAAATAAGGTGTCTTGGGACGGAAGACGGGGCAGGGGCTATCGGGGAGGAATGCGAATAAGGAAAGACTTATGTGAAGCAGACGAGAAGAAAATACATCACCGGTCCATACTTTAATTCATTTTTTTGATATTTTGTTGAAACAAATAGTTTTTTTTTTTTTTTTTTTTTTTTAGTATACCTATAGGTAGCGGAAGTATTGTTTCCACTTTCGGAATAAAAAAATTTTCTGTCTCCAAAATCAAAGTTTCTACTCGCATTTTACGTTTGAGACCATTCTGAACAACTTTTGTTCCGTGTCAGTCAGTCTGTCCTTCTGTGTGTGTGGGTGTGTGTGTGTGTGCGCGCGCGCGTGCGTCGCAAATCCTTGTAACAAGCTTATTTTTCACAGTTTTCATCCGATTCGGATGAAATTTTCAGGGAATGTGCGGGCTAGGGTGTAGACGGTCCCCTATCAGTTTCATTGTTCCTGACTCAATACGTAAATTCTAACAAACATCATTTTCTCACGCCCTAGTTGTCCGATCTCGCTCAAATTTGGATGATAGTTGAGGGATGACGATCTAATCATCCCCTATCAATTTCTACATGATCGTATTATTAATAGCTACTGCGCATGCGCCAATGTGAAATCTTTATCTGGATCTGAATTTTGCACAGTTTTCATCCGATTTTGATAAAATTTTCAGTGACTGTCCCGGTCAGGTTCAAGATGGTCCCGTACCTATTTCATTGCTCTCAACTAATCAGTTCATTCTATGCATGCGCAAACGTAAATTACATTGAGTATCATTTTTGACATAGATGTGTCTTTTGGCTGGGGGTCAAGGAATTTATCGCGACCGACATTTTGTTTTCTCCACACAAAATGCAACGCTCCGGCACTTTTTCCATTAATTTTTACGTACAACCAATGCGTTACTAGCGAAATGTAACTCCCTTAGTTTTCATAGCAGGAAAATCGTTCGCCACTTTTTGGAATGCTCTAATTTTATCATAACATCTCATGATCCCTAAGCCATTGTTGGGTCAAGGAAAGCTGATTTATTACGCTAAGTTATAAACTAATATCAATAAGTAACCATAATGAACTAATAATGCGAAAAGAAGGCACTATATGGTAGGTACTATTGAGTAGTAGGTACTTGTAAGCAGTAGGTACTAGACGATGCATAGACTTTTCCCTATCATTGGAACTAGCTGCTCTCGATCCTCGATCATAGCGATCTCGATCCGGTTTCCACGAGTTGGCTCTCGTCGATTTTGTTAATACTGTCGGAACTGTAAGCAGGTACTTGTAAGCAGTAGGTTTAGACGATGCATAGACTTTTCCCTATCATTGGAACTAGCTCTCTCGATCCATAGCGATCTCGATCCTGTTTGCATTCGAGTTGGCTCTCGTCGATTTTGTTAATACTGCCGGCACTTTAGATTATTATTAACTCGAAAAGTGAAGGCTAGGTAGAAATCAATGAGGTACTACCGCAATGTACTTCTTTCCCAACATCCCAACAGAGTGGAAAGTAATGTCCATTTTTACGTTCCCAACATCCCAACAGAGTGGAAAGTAATGTCCATCTTTACTTTCCCAACATCCCAACAGAGTGGAAAGTAATGTCCATTTTTACGTTCCCAACATCCCAACAGAGTGGAAAGTAATGTCCATTTTTACTTTCCCAACATCCCAACAGAGTGGAAAGTAATGTCCATTTTTACGTTCCCAACATCCCAACAGAGTGGAAAGTAATGTCCATTTTTAGTTTCCCAACATCCCAACAGAGTGGAAAGTAATGTCCATTTTTACTTTCCCAACATCCCAACAGAGTGTAATGTAATGTCTACAACTTTGACATATCCATGATCTATTGTTTTTCCCCTCAAGGGAGAAATTTATAAATGGGTAATTTAATTTGACATGGTTTCTTTTTCGTTTCTTAATTGACCTATTGTGATGTTTCAAGCTACTTCTTGATTTACTTTTCCGCTATGGAATTTTTCAAGATCATTTAAACTATTCAATGATCTATACATTCATGATACGTAAACGAGAAAGCTATGTGCCACACCCAACTTGGCAGACTTTTTTTCTTTGTAATGTTTCCTTAATAGCCACCTAGTTCATCGAACGTGTGCACAATCTTATCAGCCAACAGATGTGCAGATTTTCGTCAATTCTTTTGAAATAGGTAGTCCAGTGAGCCGAATGTTAATTGCATTAACCTGAGCTGTTGAAGTGAATAGCCCTTCAGTAAACATCGTTACTTCCGCATTGCAAATGTATGCATAAAATACACAGCCAATTGCGTGGGTGCCCCTAAGAATCGAACACCCTTCCTCTGAAAAGGAATGGAGAGTCAACATGGGCTTTTCACAGTTAATCGCCGCAACAGCCCTTATGGGTTTGACGGCTTTCACCTAATAAATGAACCTTCAACTGAGTGCCAGTTGATGTTTAGAATCGATAAACCGAAGCTATGAGTTCAAGAATCCATTTGTGTAAGAGGTAGGTGTCTACTCGGTTCTACCCAAACCCTCTCGGTAAGCAGGTAAATTCCTAGTTCTGAATTCAATTCCAGAACAAGGCTGGTCTTATAGTGAGTATAAAGACGCTTCTAGATTATTACTTTCAGAGTGATTTGCGTTGTCAGGAAAAAGGTAAGTGGTTTATTTAATTTTGACCCGGTTTTCGAAGTACCCGTTTTTATATGGCACTGGTGATGCAAACTGATCTCGAAGGTACCTGTGAATAGGTGGGAGCAAGTATCTGAAATCCAGGATGTCTGTGATTCATCAGTTACCCTAAAAGCAAGAGGAAATTCTGATTTTGGGATATACAAGTTTTATTTAAAAATAACCTACTACACCATCGATACGAATTATAACTGTCAACTGAAGCATTCGTTAATCTGTCCTCAAAATACCTACATAATTTCATTTCTATTTCTCCATCTATTGATATTTGCTTGACTCAAACATATTAGTAAAACAGTAACACAGGTATCTTGTCATTTAGCTCCATACCCAGCTTCATTATATCTTGGGATTCCATTTTTACTTGAAGAAAAAAACGACCGCCAAGCTTCCTCGTATAACATGAATGTATAGGTCATTGAACAGTTTTAAATAATCTTGAAAAATTCCATACCTGATAACTGTAAATCCAATTTACCCACTGATCCCCTGCGTCCCTTGCTGATCGGTGGTATTGTGGTTCTCTTTTCCCAGTATCTCAGGAATTTCGGCCTTATCCTGAACAAGCCATTATCCTAGGACTCCCACGTAACCAGGGTATGTCAAAGGTTCTATGGATCTCTCCACTCCCTGCGACGCCTTTCAAAATTTATCCCACAGTACCTCAAGCGCCGATCGGTGACAGCTTTGGTTCTTCCGCATCCGTTTTATTGCTGTTCCATTTTTTTCTTTCTCGTTATCTGCCTCTCTGAATAAAAAAACTCTAAGTAGCCTACAATGCCTGCCTACGGTATGTTTTTAATTTTAAGGTACGACATTCCGTTTCTGGGCTATAGATACTTACCTTACCCTTGAGTAAATATTTTATTTTTCGCCATCTGAAAACGCTGTATTTGATTTTGAGTGATTCTATGCCTGACTACTTGGACAACCTGACCAAAAGAGCTGCCTCTTCGAGGTCAAATGTCCTAATGATCACTGGCCATTTCTGTCGAACCATGACCAGGTCCTTTGTGGTGGCTGGGGAACGCCCTCCCGCTGTCTGTCCGTACATCACCTTCCATTGGTCGGTTTTTAAACTATCTTAAGGAACACTAGAATACCGACAATTGAATACCCTAATTATGTGCACTTTTTTTCCTCCTTACGATGGATGCTCAATTTCCTTCCTCTCAAATTCCTCTTTTTTTTTTTTCACTTAAGTTATCATATTTTTTGTTTCATCTAGTTCACATACATTTTTCGTTTTTTTCCCCTCTAATTTTTCTTGTAGCAATCCGATATTCATAATTAATTCTAAATATTTGCCGCTGTGTACAGTTTATTGTAATTTTACCATATGCGGTTCATGTGTGCCCGCTTTGGACAAAATTTATACGTCTTTGGGCCAATTAATGTTTTATTATTATCATTATTATTAATTTATTTTAGTAAAATTATATTTCGTAAAAGTAAACCTTTTGGGCGGACTGATTGCATCATTTTGGCTCGCATCCCCCCCCCCCCCCAACGAATTATCAAGAGTTTTTCTGTAATATACCCAAATCCCAAATATACTAAATACTCGTAAATATGTTTTTGGCATTTTGAATTAGGTACGTATAAATATTTTCATTATTTTATTTAAGCTCGAAAGTTCTAGCAATTGTCCCTCACTACTGTTGTCGACAAATAAACTATTTGATTTGCGATTTAATCAAGATCGGTCAACCAGGAAACGAAAAAATGATACTTGAAGTAATATAAGGTTGCGCATGCGAAGATTGAAGCGATGATTTGAGAACAATAAAATTGATTGGGGACCATCTGCAGCATAACCCACACATTCCCTGAAAATGTCATTAAAATCTAAGTAAAACTGCCGAAGTTTAACTCGTTACAAGGATTACGCAATCGCGAATATGCAGCAGCTACTAATAATACGATTATATTGAACTTGACATGGGATGACCAAATCGTCTTCTTCCAACTGTCCTCCATTTCATCGAATTTCGGGGCGTTCCGGAACTTGTGGAACCGCGTTCTGCACTGCGAACGATTTCAGAACTTGGAAGTGAAATAACCTGTGTTGTTGTTTCTAACCTCACTCAACTCGTGTTACCTTCTGGTGATCCTTTTCAGAATATTTTTAGTTCCCGTGAATATACATATTACTTATTATGCCCGTGAATATTACTTACCTATTACCCAACGGCAATTAAAAAAAAAAAAAAAAAAAAAATGAAAAAAATCCACGATGACTGAGGAAAAAATGACACGATTACTCGAACAAATTTGAGTTTTGTGGATGTAGACGAGATCCAACTATAACTTCAATCTCGTCCTCATCATTTACGAACCAAACACCATCATCGAAACTATCGCTTTCCCAACTTGACGAGCTAGTTGACATTTCGATCATAGAGTAGGTACTTGTACTAACGTATAGAGACTAAAGTATGATTAAGTATAATTTCGATGAAGAAGAAGAGAATTGTTTACTCGACGAGATCCGAAAAATTGTGAAATGCGCATGCGTTAACTAGGTCAACGGGACTGTCAGAACCGTTCGGTACTGGGTTCGCAAAACACTCCGAACGCCGAACTGCGAACGACAAAACTCGACTGGGCTTGCCCAGAACCGTTCCGAACTCGCACACTGAGAACAAAGCTCTAATCAAAGTAAACAGACACTCCAAAAATAACACAAAAAAGTTAACAGTTTACTGTGGTTAAATTTGTTCAAAATAGCCTAAAACGTTAGATTCAAGAAAAAAATTTAACTGTTGAGAAAACTTTTTTTTTTCACGTACTGGAAGTGTTATGTAACCAACTTTAAATGTTATGCATTTTATTCCACGTTGTAAACGTTATACAGGGAAAGCTTCCATATTTCTTCAATTATTATTCTTAATTTCACATCTAAATATTGAACTAATTTTTCCAGGCTACTGTATCGCCTCCCTCAGCGACCCAAAAAAGAAGAACGGACACATTCCCTATAGAGATAGCAAATTGACGAAACTTCTGGCTGACAGTCTAGCGGGCAACGGTGTGACGTTGATGGTAAGATAATATTTTGGGTAAATATAGAGTGCCTCACATAACTAAGATCCCGTAATTTCCTTAGTCAACAGGTCAGAAGAAAAATTCCGAATGGTAATCCAACTAAATTCTTTGCGTGGATCTCACTTATACCGTGTTTGCTCATGTGGTCGAGCGCGAAATGAGCATTTTTCTTTTTGAAAAAACAACCCAATATTCGATTTCTTCGATGAGAAATTATTTGCATAATATTCTCAAAAGGAAAAAGTTCCAGTCATGCGGGATTAAGATAAAAATTCCGTTCTTGCGCAAAAAGCGTGGTATGAAGGGGAGGTATACATTTTGAAAATATAGAAAGCCCAAAGAAAAGAAACCTATAGGGTCAAGGATTGCAGAAAGATAAATTCCTAATGAATGGAGTTTCTGGCACTGTAGTTCTTAATTGAGGAGCTGACATGGAAAAGCAGTTAAGTCCAAAAATCGAAAGAACATTTTTTTTCGTCGAAGTGCAAGTAAACAGTCACGACAACGGCCTTAGGTCCTCTCGTCCTTGCTAGATCGCACCCTGAATAGATGTGTGACCTTTGCATGGAGAAGAGATTATGTCCAAAAAAATCTGATAAGAGTTCAGAGGGAGTTACTATGAAATTTGATTTTTGGACTTAACTGCTTTTCCATGTCAGCTCCTCAATTTATGTCTATTGCCAGCACCGAATTCACATATCATTAGGAATTTCTCTTTCTGCAACCCTCGACCCTAAAGATCTCTTTTCTTTCGGCTTTCTATATTTTCAAAATTTATACCTCCCCATCATGCATGTCCTACCAATGTGCCAACATGAAAACCGGTGCCTGAATCCTGCATAATCTCTTGAGGATGAATCATGACCAACCAACCCCGAGACACTAGCTCTGATTGGCCTGCTCACTCAGATACCTGATCCCCGATTGCCAGGGTGCCCACGTTTGCTGGAGGATGGACCTACCACCCCACATTTGGTGCCGCATATGCCACAGCATGGTTGCTTGCATGAGGACATGCTGCCTCCTAGCCCCCAGAGTGCTGTACCGTCCGTCGCTGCTATAATACCTGGAGAACGAAGCTGGGAGCAGCCTGAGATAAGCAGGTTACTGAGTAGGTAATATTAGCAGCTCTGTCTTTGGAAGAGAGATATGTCAACATCCGTTGGAAGAGATTGGGGAATCAGGTCACCCACATAAAAATGACACTTTGGTGAGACGTGGCTAATTCATTCGTGTCCAGATAATCGAGTTGAAGGGTTGTCCCAGTTCGGTAGTTAAGCTACTCCTTTGCTTATTGAATATTATATCCGTTTACAGTTATAAAGTACTACTTCTTTAATTTTCCTCTAGATCTTTCTTTTATTTATTTTACGTAGCGGCTATTCCGGTGTACTGAGTAATAGTTCGTTACACAAGCTTTCCAAACGAAAGGATGAGTTCGTTGACCAGCTTTTTTGAGCACATTAAATTGGTCTGATTTCAAAAAATGTGCTTAAAAAAATCACTAAAAATGGCTAAAAACTGGTAAAAATCGTTAAATTTATATTTTTCAGCAGAATTTTAGTCAAAAGAAGTTTATTAACAGTTAACTAGAACAATAAAATATTAATGCAGACATTCATGCTGAAAAATGTTCTTGAATTTAATTAATATTTGTCAAAAAATAGATACAAACAGCAAAAAAAGTTTAAAAGAAATCCAAAGTATATATTAAATTGGCGGACATTATTTAGAACAAGTTCATTTGCCATAAAATCGGTTGTAAACATTTCCTTCCTAGTTAAAATCCTGAATTTTCAAAACAGTTCAACTTAATATCGTACGAAAATTCTCTCATACGATCTTGCTGCATGACTGAAACTTTTTCCTAATGGGCGGGGGGGGCCTGGATATCAGGTCGCGCTGGGTCATCACATCGCGACGTTCCTGGTCAACAAAATCATAATCGAACTGTACTTAGTTTAGTTTAGCTCTGCCTGGTACAGAATTCACCACAAACCGACAGACAGAAACGAACCAAATTTGTTCAAAAACCTACTAAATGCTTCATGTGGAAATTTTGATTTAGGATTACTAGCAATTTTTTAACCTCCTCCGCAAATGTATGGCTCCTCTATCTTTGATAATGAAGAGGGGAAATTTAATGTACCCATTAGAGCGTAGGTGCTTGAAGCAGGAAATTCTTCCTATATGTTTGATATGGAATTGATGGATTGCGGTGGTTTTCTGTTACAACATACCTAATTTACAATTCTTCCCATCACTTGAAATACCTAATAATATATTATATAACTGGGTTATTTATCATCCTACAGTTGACTCTCTAGATTTCTAATTCCTCCTAAATATAAACCATGTGAACGAATAATTTTGTATAAATATAAATAACAAATACTTTATCATTAATGTTTTTTGTCTCGTTGAGTTTAGATCGCTTGCGTTTCACCAGCCAGATCGAACGTCTTAGAAACCATTAATACCCTACGTTATGCATCTCGAGCGAAAAGGATACGAAATAAACCAATCGTTGTCATGGTAAGTATGATATAATCCTCAATAACATACCTAATATATTGTTAGTGCAAACAATTTACTTTACGACAAAAAACTGCTCAACCTAGATAGACTCGTACGAATGTTCAGTTAGTCTGAGGGAAGGCTAATGCGTTTTGGAACCCCCAGCAAACGTTTCATATACAGGGTGGAACCTATGTAGAACTTTATTGTCTATATGGACATTTCAGTTGTGAGCAAATTGATATAGTAATCCAAGATTAATTCACTTGTTACATGCTCAAGGTGCAGCCCACTGGCTGTCCTATATCAGTACTATTATAGATATGCTAACAATGGGTAATTTAGTGAACAATTAAAGTAAGTATTGATATCAAATTATTCAACGACAACGAATTGTTGACAAACCCAATAACAAAAAAAATCAAACGACAAAAACAAAATTGTGATTTGTTTATCACAAATATGAAATATGACGGAGAGTTGAAAAACTAGGGTAATAAGTATATACATAAACAAGATAACGAAAAGATGAAAATAGGTCAATCTGTTAAGTGGTCCTGTGGCCTCTTCCTCTTGAGTCGTCTTCTATCTGGTGGTGGGGGTGGGTTCTCTGGAATACTCGCAATCAGTGTGTTTCCGTGTCCTGACATTTTGACATCTAGCCTTCGGTATGCGCTCCGAATAACTTCCTGTACTGTAGGTACGTTTAGGTCATTATGCAGGGTCAAATTGCGAACGTACCAGGGTGCTCCAGTAATGATACCTAGGATTCGATTCTAAGTCACTTGTATTTTCTTTATGTAACTAGCAGCAGCTGATCCCCGTAATCCACAAGAGTACTCCCAGATAAGCCGAACCAGGGAGAGGTAAAGAAGCTGCTTTGTTGACAGACTCAGAGGGGAGCGGTCGTGTAGGAGAGGCTTTAGCTGGCGAATTCTCTGTCTTATTTTGGTGACTAGGTACTTTATGTGGATCTCCCGGATAAGTGACGACAATTTTTTTTGTTAGCCTGCATCAAAAATGTAGTAAAATGCCGCCAACAGCATATTTTTATCTCAATCCGTACTCGGGATATGATTTTTTCAAGTTTTTTTTCCCATGAAAACCGAGTTTTTTCCATTTAAACTCCAATTTATCCATTTTACCTCTTTTAATTTCAACTTTTTCCTTCATTTTCGGAATCAAGCGTTAAATTTCCTATGAAAATAATGTACTTGGGTTCTAAAAAAAATTATCATCCAAAGAAGCGATTTCACTGGAACACACACATTTTTCAACATTAAAACAAAATTTCTCCCCTGAATAACAATGTAAAAGTAAAATTGACTGTAACGTTGGACAGGTGATTAAATGAAACAGTTTTCATGAGATTTTCCAGTTTCCAGGATTGTTTTGGAAGATGTAGTAAAGTTTTAAAGATTTTCAGAAATTTTACTTTGTCAAGATATCTAGGTTTGAGCTGATGTTGAAGGCCTTTGGATGACAAATTTAAGTAATCCAAGTACTTAATTTCATAGAAAATTTAATGTTACGCTGATTCCGAGGATGAGGTAAATTGGAGAATTTTGAGTTAGGTAAAAGGAAAAAAAAAAAAAAAAAAATAACGGTTTTCCTGGAAAAAACCTGTAAAAAATCATATCATCGAATACGGATTGAAATAAAAATATGCGGTTGGCAGAATTTTACTAAGTATTTTTTGTGCAGACTACCGCAAAAAAAAAAAACTACATGGTCCTCATCCGCTACCACCCTGTATTTTTACAATATTGTCAGTTCACCATATCGAATCTTCACCTTGACAATTTGAGTTTCTTTGTTTCTTTTTCCCGTATTGAATTAAACCAATATGATATTTAACTTTTACAACCACATTAATGAAAATTTTCGATTCGTTTTTGTTAATTAGGACCCACGAGAAGCTTTGATAATTAGCCTGAAAAGGGAAGTTTCAGCTCTACAGAGCGAAAATGATCACCTGAGAACAGCTTTGAGGCTCAGCGCTGATGCTATAGCGAACGATAGCAGCCTGAATGGTAAATATAAATGAACAAACGTATTCTAAATTATATTCAGCAATAAAACATATTTTCAGCATTTCAGCCATTTTTTGCCCACTATTTTTATTGTAAATAAGTGCTGCGATTCGAACTAACCCTTTCTTCAGCAGTGGTTGATATCTTTGATTGATAAATGGATGTTCTATCACGATTCCAAAGTCAGATAACGACTGGAATGACAATTATTTATATAGGTAACTATAAACGGTCAAGTTTGAGATCCTTGTGAAAATTTTCTGTTTCATAATTAACCAAAACAAACTATGTATTTCGGTTTATTATTTTCCAAAATGAACTTTTGTAGTCTACAAACAAAAACAATTCATTTTAATCTCCTCACATTATTTCTTTTTTGAGAAGGTCCAGCGTTCGAAGTTTTTCTCCGAAACTAACCAAACAAAGTTTTTGAAATTTCGCTTAAAAAGTCACACATCGGCACATCTACCTAAAAACCCTTAATTTCCTTAACCTGTGAACACGATTGTCACTCAAAATCATTCAGTTAAAAGTTAGTTTTACCACACTGCAAGAAAGCTGAAATCATGCGAAAGTTTTCCCCGTAAAGCGTGTGGTGAATCAAGTGTGATAAAACATTGTACTTTAGCAAATTTGAGGAAATCTCAATGCAGTTTTTCTGTCAGCAGAATGCGTTTTTAAATTTGTGAAAACCATATTTTGAGCGGAATTGTATGTAGTACTTACTTTCCAATGGAGAAATGTCATAAGGATGTACACGGAAAAATCTTAATCAATTAAATAAATGTGTGAATACTTGGAAACAACGTTTTTGTTGAGTTCGAGCTATTCAATGGATTCTTAGAAGGAACTCAAACTGAGTATTTTAAAATACATGAAGTAATCCTGAATGATATGATTTATGACTCATGTATCTAAATTTGAATTCTTGGAGCTTCAACATTCCTTACAGTTTGCTGGTTGTTGTTTGTCTGTTCGTTACGATTCTTTGCTTCACTAAGTATATTTAGTTTGTCTTCACCCATTGTAGGTTGTAATAAGTGGCTATTAAGTTTTTGATCAGATATCTCATTTGAACGAACACCAGTGCAGTCCAAGACAATATTGACAATTTGGAAAACCTTTGAAAGCTGAGCCTGGTATAGCGGGCAGGTACCAAAGGTTAACACCCTGTATAAATGTTACGGGCAGAAGGCGATAAATATGTCAGCAAAATGTTTTCATGGCACTACTTTTGATCCGTTTATTGAATTATGCAAAACAACCGTTTACAATAATCGTAGCAACACTGATTATATTCTCAATAACATTTTGTGAAGCTTTAGCGGAAGTAATTGGAGGATTGCTCTGTAAATGTTGTACAATCTTGATTGCCGTTATTTCTTCAATATGCTTTTTATACTCATTATTAGTACAATTTGCCACAATCGTGTACAATTTGTACAATCTTCTCATTCGTTGAAACAGCCAGCAGAATCCAGCTCAGAACTCCCCCGAACCTCGATATGGACCGGATAGCGGAGATGCAGCCGTCAGAGCTCAGCGAGATGGTGAGGCACTACGCCCGCGAGAACGACGCTCTGAGGAAGGAAAACAGCGACCTCTTCCTTCAACGTGACCTCCTGATCCGTGATCAGGAGCTCGTCTGCCGGGAGAACGAGAGGCTCCTCAAGAAGCTGGAGGATGTGAATTCGTGAGTGTCACAATCTCGAATAGTTATCAGTGTGTTTTTTTGGGTTCAGTACAGTAGAGTGCAACTCTATAAGTGGTTCCATTTGACGGGAATTCAGCCATCATGGTAAAAACGAGGTGCTATATATATATAGGCAGGTTTGTTCTCTTCCTTCAAGCCCCATCAAGTTAAATTGCTGATAAAGGGTATAGCAAAACAGTTTCATAAAAGTGCGCTGGTGTGGGGCTTCGTCCGCTGGACCTTGAGGAAAGGGAACAGTGAGCTTTATTCCATGTATGCCGAGCATTATGCTTCTGTCGCTGTATGCCTCTTGGTCCAGAAGCTCTGGGAGGACGATAGGCTTATCAAGAAGATGGAGGATGTCATGAAAGCCCCAGTCCCGCTGGAATATTGAGTATTCATCACTGGTTGATCGTTGAAAGTAGGCTGCATTTTCGTATGTTGTTAGCTTTAGTTTTAAAAACACGAGATTGTTCGGATTGCGTTAATGAGAGGACTTGAAAAGATGTTAAAACTGAGCGAGAGGTGTGGTACTTGTTTGAGCCCACGTACCTACGTAAAGTTTCTGGGAAAGTAGAGCAGGAAGCCCTTTTTCCAATGAGAAAGAACAGGAGCTCGTCTTCTGGGAGAAGGAAGCTCCTCAAGACGCTGGAGGATGTTAATTCATGACAGTCATAATCTGGAATAGTAAATACTAGTCACTATTTTTTGGTTTTGGTATAAGTTCTGTTAGTTCTTCAAGTAGTTAGATTTTACAGGGATTCAGTCATGGTAAAAACGAGGTGCTATAAGTTATCGTATGGGCAGGTTTGTTCTCTTCCTCTATGCCCCACCAATTTGATCAGCTGATTATAAGAGGGACTAAGTAAACATAGACATAAAAGCGAGATGGTGTGGGACTACTTCCACTGGAAATAGACCTTGAGGAAAGGGAACAGCGAGCTGTATTCCATGTGAAACATCCTCTTTGGCAGAAGATTCAAGAAGATGGAAAATGTCATTAATGTCCCAGTCACGCTGGAATATTGATTATTCATCACCGTTTGGTTGATTGCTGAAAGTAGGATTTTCGAAGGTATGTGGTTAGCTGTAGTCTTGAAAAATGCAAGAGCCACAATGCAAAAATGTTTATTACGTTAATGAGGGAGCTTAGAAAGACGTTGAAACTGAGCGAGAGGGTGTGGTACTGGTGCTGTGATTATGCGTATACCTATGTACAAGTCTCTGAGAAAGTAGAATAGGGAGCTCTTTCTCCATTGAGAACTTATCATTCAGGACCATGAGCTCAGCAGCCTGGAGAAGAAGGGGCTCTTCATGAACAGATAGTCGCGCAGTTTGTCGCAGATTCTTAAATAATCACCAACGCCTTCAATACCAGATTTGATTCAACCAGTGATGTTGAAGATTCAGTACTACTCCATTGTGATCATATGTATGCGGTGATTCAGAATTCAACGAGAGAGCATACCAATTCGTTAGGGTCCGAGCAGTACTGGACTATTGAATAATCCTCAGCATGTGGTCAGGTTCAGCATAGAAGGCTCCGTTTCATACATGGTTAGTTGTAGAAGGGATTCAGTCATGAAAAATACTTTTTTTTCCCTACACCTTAGGCCATAGGCATTTCTGCTATTCAACGTCTTGCAACCCTGTATAATTTTTAAATCTTCGACCAGCTGGTTTCGTCAGGTAGAAATATAGTTCTCAAGTCCTCAAGTTGAGGACAGTCAAAAAGGTGGTCAGTATTTATTAGTAGGGCCGATTCGCATAGGGCGCAGTTGTCCTTTGCTAGAATCCTGTGGAGATGTGCATTAAGATAGTCGTTGCCAGACATATGTCTGAAACCTGCCACAGACTCAGTTCATATAAGATGCATAGGGACGTTTCCAACCTCCAACAAACTTGCCCATCTCTTGCCTTCCGCCAAGCTTTGTTTATCTCCTGCATTCTCTCGTTTGTAGCATACTTTATACTTCGTTTTGCTGATTGATAAGCAACTGGCGTGGGCGGCATTTCCATTTGAGATCCCTCCTTAGCAAGAGCATCAGCTTGCTCATTGCTCCAGGTGTCACAGGGGGAAGGAATCCATTGCAAAACAACGTTGATGCCATTTTCCCACAGCTCCTCAATTCTTCTTCTGCCGCAGATAACATCATATGACTCAGTTGCTGAGTTTGAGCTGAGTGCCACAACTGCTGCCTGGGAATCTATAAGGATGACGGCTTGTTGGCGTTATGAGTTAAATATTAGATCCAAGGCAAAAACTACCGCACGAATCTCATCATAAAAGTTGGTGGCAAGTCTCCCAACAGGGGCCAAAATTGACCCAACAACCGAGAAAACCCCAGCTTCTCCATTTCTGGCAGCACCTGAAATCAGTATGAATGGCATACTGGCATACTGATGGCAGAACCATCAGTATGATCTCTCAACCAATCAGGCTCCGAAAAGCGAGTTTCAAATGTTTCCAGAGCTTCTGCTTTCAGTTCACATGGTGGAGTGTGTTGCTTGGAGACTGGTATAGGCAGTATCGTGTAACCAAAAACGGTCCTTCTTGGGATCATATCTGACAGAGTTCGGAATGGTTCAGGATTTTCCAGCGAGCCAGCAAGGTTATATTGCTCTTCAAGATCTTTTATTGTGGAGAGGGAGGTGCCCAGAGTCTGAAGCCTGGCCATAGCAGGCGTCTAAGTCATCCAGTAGGGAACCCCTTTTCGTTGCATGCGATTATACAGGGCCAAGCAGATTCTCGCCATGAAAAATACTAGATGCCGCAGGTTCGTTAATTTACGTCCCGTCGATTTAAAACAAAGGGAGCTTAGATAAATTTTGCATAACTGTGTGAGATGGTGGTTGGCATAACTGAGTCTGCGAGTACAATGTCCCAAGGAAGGAGAACAGCAAGCTATTTTCCAATTATACCCCTCCATACGGGATCAGGAGCTCAGCTGCTATAAGAAGAAAGGTTCCACAAGGAGTTGAAAAGTGGAATGTTGGATATTCATTACCTCGTTGTTGGTAACTATTTATTTGACAAGAATAAATCTAGATTAATGACTAATTTTTAGGGTATTTTATCTGTGGTATTAAAAAAATTAATGTTGTAAATACATTTGGCTGCATTTTCATATTTGGTCAGGTTAATTTAATTATGAGGGGCCCGAATTTCAGGCTACATGACATTGGTCTCTTGTCAACCGATCTGTCTTGTGTCTTGAATCTGAGTAGGAAATGGATTCGAAGATTTGTATTATGACGAGAACTTTATATATATTGTAGCACCCTGTATTCTATTCTAGCTGAATCCCAATACGTTGATGAACAATTAAAACAGAAAAACTGGTGTTCTTTATATCACTTCGTAAGGAACTGGAATCTGTTTTTTATAGGTTTATTCTCAATTATTGATATTGTGAACATGATTGCAACCGCTTGTTAATTTCTGATGATTTCATTGAGCTGGTGTTTCGATTATGTGATTCATAGCAGGTGATCCGAATATTGCGAGAACGGTTAGATTTGTGAAGCGGTGGTTAAATTATTTTAATAGGTAATTTCTATACTTTACACTATAGGAAGCTGTAATTTCGTATGTAGTCTCTTTAGCCTCTTTCTATAATAAAGTGAATGTTTACTCGCGAGTTTCTATTAGGAGATCATCATCTCACAAGAGCTCAATCGTCGTGATCATTTCTATAATAAAGTGAATGTTTACTCGCGAGTTTCTATTAGGAGATCATCATCTCACAAGAGCTCAATGGTCGTGATCATTTCTATAATAAAGTGAGAGCGAGGAGCTAAAACATTTTTTTGTTTTGAATGATAAACAGAGTTCAGAGGCCGATGGGGGGTCGGGTTCAGAGAATCGACGAGGAGTGAGTCGTGTACGGCTAAAGCATATTCATGTTTTTTAATTTTAGCCGTCAGGCTCAATTAGAAATGATCACGACGATTGAGCTCTTGTGAGATGATGATCTCCTAATAGAAACTCGCGAGTAAACATTCACTTTATTATAGAAAGAGGCTAAAGAGGCTACATACGAAATTACAGCTTCCTATAGTGTAAAGTTTAGAAATTACCTATTAAAATAATTTAACCACCGCTTCACAAATCTAACCGTTCTCGCAATATTCGGATCACCTGCTATGAATCACATAGGTAATCGAAACACCAGCTCAATGAAATCATCAGAAATTAACAAGCGGTTGCAATCATGTTCACAATATCAATAATTGAGAATGATCACCTGTGTGTAAACAATTATTCATATAACCATGCTCATAACTCAGCTTGTTGGCCACGCACTTCGCAGTAGTTAATATAGTATGGTTGGATAAATCGAGAGCTTTCGAACGAATGGTCAACGAATTTTGTGGGATGAAAAACGACGAAGTATCATATCCCTAGCAACGACTCGGTTGTAAGCGGAAATCATCACAATTATTGGCGCTACTTTCGTTGCACTCTCGTGGGACATTTTTCGGTAGTTAGGTCACGGCTAAAGCATATTCATGCTAAAACTCTTCTCTTAAAAAGAAGATATCTATGTTTAAAAAATGTGAAAACGTCCGAACATATTTTATGCATTATAAGCCAATCGGTACCAATGTTAGGCTATTCATTTTGTTTTATTTGCCGAAATACCCTTTCAATTATATTCCCCCTTCATATTCACACTTCCATCAGTTTTCCTAGTGTTTCATACTCTTCTCGATTGGGGCTATTTCATGAATCGTTGATAAAAATATACATATTTATGTGGTATGGAAATATACGTAAATTATTATTCCAGCCAATTTTATTCCACACTATAATTTTGATCGATTCATCCAAGTTTCGGTGATAGGATTGGCAGAATTCGGTTCACTCGTAGAAATTATGAGATATGATGAACGATGCCACATAAAATGCATGTACGCACATCGAAATTGTGTTGAATCGGATTGTATATTTCAATTGCGTTTCATTTTATAGATATTACTTATATTAATCAAATTATGTTTCAAAAAGCACAAAGCACCTCATAATGCTTAAAACAATGTACAAACGCTGTAAAAAAGTACGGATATTTTCTCCACAATTATCAAGTACAACTTTTCGATTACGATATTTAGGTTGTACACGAAAAAAATTAGTATGCAAACCTCATTATCTTTTAGTTCATTTTTCAGTATGTTTTTAAATTACACAAAACTTACGAGTTTGATATAATAATATGGCAATAGAAAAGGGGCTGACTGAAACTTGATCGATACAAACCTTAGAAAGTTGACCCTGAGTCTAATGAGCTTTGGACCAGTATTAAATTTAAAATAAAAATTTCCTATTGGCTATGGAGAATTGTTATGAAGGTTGCATGACTTATCAAAATTGCAGTGGCAATTGGCACAAAATTTAGCTTTTTAACTAATGTGGGAACATGAGGAAAGAATGCA
Source organism: Adelphocoris suturalis (assembly GCA_030762985.1). Classification (NCBI taxonomy): domain Eukaryota; kingdom Metazoa; phylum Arthropoda; class Insecta; order Hemiptera; family Miridae; genus Adelphocoris; species Adelphocoris suturalis. Next base: position 3,078,452 of record CM061041.1, read on the forward strand.
GGTCATGCGGTAGAAATGCAGTGAAAATGAAATCCATGCCGGAGAAATACTGGAACGTCGCCAAAAAGACTTTGAATTTCGTTTTCAAATCCCTGAAGCCCGCGCTGTCACGAAAAATTCATCGTCCTTTCCAGAATATATATATTCCAATAATTTGCTGATAAATTTTCGGTATACTGTTCCTTTTTTTGGCATGAGCATTGAAATATGTATTTGGTCTGAATGTTTTTTGCTAAATGCCAAATTTCGAACAACATTAGCGATCTTCTCTTATTGTTTTTTTTGCGAGAAATAAAAATACCTTCTTGATCCCCGTTTTGTCTCTGCATCAAGATGTCTTATTTCGGTAGGGTTTGTGTTCGGTCTCCCCTGATAGGGGCCAGGCCCACAATGTCGGCTGAAGCCCTCAACAACTCGATAGACCTTGACGGAAGTAATATCTGGACGAATCCGTTGAATTCTAGCATGGGTTCTTTGCAAAATCTGAATTCAACTGCCGGGAACCAGGTGAGTTTCGTGTTTGTTTAGTAACAAAAGTAGATGTGATCGTGACTTTTCGTGCATCTGATGTTGAAGTGAACGTAGATTGCCCCCTTCCGGTGCTGCATGCCAATGAAATCATATCTCTAGCCAAAAAAGTGTATGCTGAACTTTGTACTTCTTAAATTATTTATTAAATTACGCTATTGAAGATTACATAAAGTAGCAGAATTATATTATTTTTGCACGATAAATTCTCAAATACACATATATACCTACCTGTAGTGCCTAAACTGCCTATATAAATTAAACAATTCATTACATTTACAATTTTGCCACCACCTAAAATCGAAATTCTTAAATAATCAAAGATGATTAATTTCTTTCTAATAATTAATAATATTTTTATCAAACAAATCAATCGCTACGTATCATTTCCATAATCGGATAATGGATAATCATATAATCAAAAATAATTAGGGCTGTAAAATTATGAATCTACTTATTTTGAAATAATTATTCAAAGAAAATATTTAGAGTGATTCCTCACAAGACCTACAAAAAAATTAGTAATCCATCCCGTCAAACGGGGATGAATGCCAAGACTCGAGGTTCCAATTTATCGTAAATTTGTGAAGAAATTTGAATTAAATATCAAAATTAATAGATATACATCACAAAAATTAATGTTTTGTTTTTCTCGAAATTTAATTTTGAACTCAGCTGATCCTGCAGGTGGTCAAAATCCGTTATGTGCCCACAATCTTAAATTTTTTTCAAATCACTACTAGTCTCAAGGTATTCTACTGTAAAGTGGAAAAATTAAAAGGATTGACTACTTGATGTGGAACTTGATATGGAATTTTACCGTGTATAGTTTGGTGGTCTGGATGCTCGCAATCTCACAGCTCAAAAATACATAACATCAAGTAGTCAATCCCTTAGTAAAAATGCAGATTAGTTGGACATGTAGATCAGAATGAAGTGTATAGTTTAGTGGTCTGGATGCTCGCAAGCTCGCATCTCAAAAATACATAACATCAAGTAGTCAATCCCTTAGTAAAAATGCAGATTAGTTGGGCGTTTAGCTTGGCGGGCATATAACAGTTACAGCATGCGGCCGCGCTTGGGCCTGCCGTTATCTAACTACAAGATAAGACAAGAAACTCAACAAAAGTCATTTATATTTGGCCGTACTAGTGTGTTGGAATGTTTGTAGCCTATAAATAGTGTTTGATGATAGTCTAGTAGTGATTTGAAAAAAATTTAAGATTGTGGGCACATAACGGATTTTGACCTGCAGGGTTTAAGAATTTATGTGTACTTTGTATAGGAGGCATTAGTGTGTCATTTTGATTAAGCACAAAAATTATGCGGAAGTCAGCGCCTACCTCCCCAAGATGTGAGGGAGTTTTGAGTTACGCAAGTCGATTTTGGAAAAATTCTTTATTCTTCTAGTTTCAAACTCCATTTTCACCTCTAAATATCATTGAACAAATAAAATTGAGAAGGTTTACTGTTGGAATGCTGGGTTGCTGATCCATGTTATTCAGGTGTAGGTAGGTACTTAATCTCTAAAATACCTAAATAATATTAAACACTTTTTGGAATTTTCGAGCGTTTTTGAGACTTACATAGTTTAGGGATTTGAGAGGTATACTTATGAATGGTAGTATTTAATGAATCGCCGAATGAAGGCAGGTATGTCTTGCATAAGTTGATTTTGATGAGTATTCAGATATCTTCTTTTTTAAATTACTTAAAAAAACACAGCGTAACGGCGCGTGTGTTATTAGCGCTGTTATGACTATATTGGCATATGGTAAAAGTAGACAATGGGGGCAGGCCGGATTCGAATCGCGATCGCAGCGAACCTGGCGGTATGGAGGTAGGTGAGCGTTCGTTACCTATTGAATCAAATCCCCCAGCATATCGATGTTTAACCGTTATTATTTATGGAATCAAACTGCCGATTTCTCTCTGATTCCTCTTGGATAATCTATATTGGATCTTTGCCGTTAATGATGCGTATTGTTAAGTGGTCTGGATGCTCGCAAGCTAGCATCTCAAAAATACACCACATCAAGCACCTAGTGAATCACTTAGTAAAAACGTCAGCCAAGTTGGGTGGGCAGTAAAGCTTCCTTACATATTGTAACATGGACGTATAGAATTGGTTGAAGAACAAAGTACGAGTCGAAATGACTGATTAGTCTTCTTTATAAGAAAATAATGTTTGCGCATGAGCACAGACAATTATTAATCCAAAGGCAATGAAAGTTAGAGGAGACCGTTCACAAACTATCCCGCACAATTCCTGAAAATTTCATCAAAATCGTTCCATTAGACTCGAAATTTTGCTTGTGTCAATCAATATCAGTTTCGCGCATGCGCAATGGGCATTACTCTTCCAATAGTGTTATAATTTATAGGTCATTTTTCTAGAACGTATACCCAATTACGTACTGAGTTTGAACGAAGTCGGACCAACAGATGATGAGAAATTGACGTTATGATAAATTCACATTTGCGCATGCGCACAGGCTACTGTTTATTCAACCTTATTGAAAATTATAGGAGACCGTCTAGAAGCTAACCCTCACAATCCCTGAAAACTTCATCGGAATCGGACAGAAACTTGGTATAGTTTTGGGCGTGACAAGATTTACTACAGACAGGCAGACATCAAACAGAATGACATCAGACAGACAGACAGATACGGAACCAAAATTGACCAGCAAGCTCTGAAGCGCAAAAATCAAGTGGAAATTTTGATTTTGGAGGACACACATTTTTTTTCGGCTACTATTACGAACGCAAAGCTACCTTCGGTAGTGAGGATGCATAATTCAGATTAGTTGAACATACCTATAGATTAGTATCTGAATTGAACCAATAACAGTTAAACCAACAATAAATAATAGAGACCTTCCTGCTCTGGTTGTTGATTTTATACATACGTTAAGTAAGTAATGCGAAAAGTTGGCCAAAAGATGTGAAAAACGAAGTTGGTGTGTCCAACTACTTAATCTGAATTTTTACTAAGGGATTGACTAGGTACTTACTTAATGTGATGTATTTTTGAGATGCGAGCTTGCGAGCATCCCGACCACCAAACTATACACATCATTAACGGTAAAGGTCCAATAGAGATTATCCAAGTGGGATCAGAACGAAATCGGCAGTTTGATTCAAAAACGGTTACATCGGTGCTGGGGATTCGATTCGATGCCAAACGCAATCCCGATTCGAATCCGGCCTGTCCCCATTGTCTAGTTGTTATAAACGAATTTCCATTACTTCCTCAATAATCAAGTCTTTTTCAATTCCCTCACTGCATACGATGTAATGGTTCCCTACCTACCATTATACAGGGTGCGACAGAAAGGACAGACGGTTTTAAAAAAATCATAAAATAGTTAATTTTTACTCAAAAACAAATTTATTGATGCAATTAGGTTCACAAGGAAATAGCATTTGAGACAGTCAAATGTGAAAAATCACATAAGGTATGTGGTGGCCGAAATTGTTGATGCAGTGCTGGAGGCGTTCTCTCCAACATAGCTCTCTCAACTAGGGCGACTTCCACACGAATTGCGTCCTTCAATTTGTCCAGAGTTAGGGGCTTGTTCTCATATACTCTACCCTTGAGGTGTCCCCATAAGAAAAAATCGCATATGGATAAATCTGGGGACCGAGAAGGCCAATGAACATCTCCAAACCTGGAAACAAGGCGACCAGGGAAGAGAGGGTGAATAACGTCCATTGATGCTCTGCTGTGTGGGGTGTCGCCCCATCCTGCTGGAACCACACACGTCGGGTTAGAACACGTCGCCATCGTAATTCAGGGAAAAAGAAGTTGGTGATCATTTCGACGTAGCGCTTTGTTGGAGAGTCTACGCGAACTTCCAAGAACGCCTCCAGCACAGCATCAACAATTTCGGCCACCACATGCCTGATGTGATTTTTCGCACTTGACTATCTCAAATGCTATTTCCTTGTGAACCTGATTGCATCAATAAATTTGTTTTTGAGTAAAAATTACCTATTTTATGATTTTTTTAAAACCATCCGTCCTCTCTGCCGCACCCTGTACCAACAATGCTTTCACTTGTTACGCTTAGATATAATACTTAGTACTGAATCTACGACTAACTTAAACCGAAGTGGAAAATTCATTCACACTTGTTATCAGTACCTAGTGCAAACAACCTCAAGCCCTTAGCCACACACCATGGCCCTATTTCGTAAACCTCGTTTAACTCTTCACAAGCAACTTCACAATTTGCATTTTATTTTCGGTTCCGTAATTTTATTAGCTAGATTAACAAGTAGGTTCGCAAAACAAGTTACTATAATGATGATAAATTAGTGATATGAAAGTGATCTATTATAATAACACTGCTGTCTGTACCAGAGCATGCAGACAAATGAAGGAAACGAAAAACATAAGGAAGGCAGTTCCACTTGATTAGTGGTTTCTCCTAAAATTACTTATGTTTATGAATAGTTGGTGAACATTTTTAAGGATTCAAAGATTACCATTGATGCAAAGATGCAATGGCTGAATCAGAGAGTTGCAATGTGAGGTGGGAACAGTTTTATGAAATATGGCCCCACTCCACAAAACTTTGTTACGCACGCTTATTAGTAAACACATAAACACTACTTTAATATCACACTCTGCAAGTATCTGATCGGTATTCATCATCATCTATCGATTCATTCGGAAGCAAATATCACAACCTCTGTCTCAGTAAATCTCGTTCTCGTTGTAAGTTTGTTCAGTTTCACAAAACGAAATGGTGGCATTTCTTCCATTACCTAAGCGGCAGAAATCGAAAAGAAATAAAGTACCTAATAAAGATAAATAGGGCCGTAATATATTATAATCACATTGATCTCTCCACATCACTTGGATCTTTCTAGGAATGGAAAATGGAGGATTAGTTTAGGAGGATCAACAGAAACTAATTACTGTATAATGTATGTATAATACCTATACAGTGGAGCAACCGCATACAGTTGGAAACAAACAACGGTTATTTACAGTATACTAGGTAAAACATCTGTTAGAGCAGGGGTTCCCAAACTTTTTTGTACCGTGCCCCCATGTGGTAAAAGGAAAGCCTCCCACGCCCCCCTTACATAACTAATGAATAGATGTGAAAAAAATGCAAGTTTTGCACTGAAAACAATTTTTTATTTGCTATTTATACAAAACACGATTTGATAACACGTAGCTTTTATGAAGTAGCCTTTAAGATAAAAATAAGTTAATCTTAATGAGATGGATGGGCTTGCATTGTCTTTACTAGCGCTGGTATTCTTGGTGAAGTTTTGGCAAGGGCACTACGCAAGTCACTAGCAACATCAAGTTTGTTCCGATTCTTTGTTTTTATTGATAGGAGTGTTGAGAATGCTTTTTCACACACGTAGGTGGTTGAAAAAGACAAAAATAACCGAAGAACTTCCTGTGACACTCTGGGATACACTTGGAAGTATTTGATCCAAAATTTTGACTTTTCCATTTTTCCAAGTCATATTTGGCAGAAGAATAATTTTTTATTTCCAAAAATTCTTCTTGCAGGGCTTCTGGAACATGTTCAACGTTGACATAGAAAGGATCTGTTGAAAGTCTGTAAATATGTTCGTCAGCAGTGTTAGGGAAGTATTTCCCGAATTCATCAGTTTGCGTCTCCAAATGGTTTGACAATTGTTTTGACAAGTTTTATCCTTCAAAAACCTCCTTGAAGCGTGTTTCTTCTGAGATTGATACTAGTTTTGGGAAATTTGAAAAGTTGCAGGCGTTTGCTGATACTTTTCGTCTCCAAAGTTGTAGTTTCTCAACATAAGTCTTGAGGACATCACGATGAGTTATGATATTTGAGTCTCCACCCTGCAGTTTTAAGTTAAGGCTGTTTTCGAATCAAGGAAGTCTGACAAATATGCCAACATTACTTGAGAACTAAGTTTGCTGAAGTTCATGCTTAGCTCATTTTGCTTTTGCGTAATTTGATGTGTGAATTTTAGGCAAATTACGTAATTTTCCCTTAATTCTTGGGGGCCTAGGAAAACATGAGGTAGGTTCTATTTTCTGTGCCTCATTTATTTGCATGCAGTAGAAATAAGTTCACAGAACTCCCACAGGCAAGCCAAGCACCACAGTTACTTCACATATACGTACACTTTACCCAAAGAGCTTATAATAGGATGGAGAGGACAGGTCGTGGAGGGGGAAGAAGCCACTTGAGACTCAGCCCAGTCGGAGAGTGAAACCAGGCAGCCAATGAAATAGCGATAGCAGTATCGAGATTTTTGGATCGATGGCTTCTAAGCATCGATGTACGTTACTGAAATTTCAATTCGAATTCGTTGTTAAAACCGAATTTTCCCCGAACCGCTAAATTCATAAATATTCAATTATTTTATCTATTTCCCATGTGATTATTTAGGTCTTCTGTTGTTTCTTCTCTCAACAACACATTATAGGTGTTCATATTAGCTGTGTATTTGTTTCTTTCATTTTACTTGTTTTTAATTTTCTAGCTTCAAACTTCACTCCTTTGATTATAATCAAACTGGGCAAAGTGGGTTAAAATAACGATTTTCCTGTTAAAATCCTGTTATAATGCTATGGCATCCTCTAACACAGCATAGCTTCACCATCCTAGGCTCGAAATCAACCTCAATAAAAATAATTCAGTATGCCACTGCTACCTTGTTGAAGATACAAATGAAAATAATAAAATAAACTAATAAAATGAAAATAACAGAGAAGAATAATGAGGCCTCAACTCGAACTCAGATCTTAGTTGACCGAATTTTCATAGACAATCGTTATTCCGTGGCGGGAGCGTTCACAAAGTTTAGAGTTTAAACTGGAGGGTGAGGCCGCGAAGGAGGCAAGTTTTGAAATGAGGTTTTAAAACAGTGTTGGAGGTTACAAAGGTTACGTTGTTAGGCTCCGGCCCGATCACACAGGACGCGTTATAACGCGACGTTATAGGAACGCGCGTTCCCCCCGACGTTCGGCGATATAGCAACGTCACAGACACCGCGTTATTATTGGGCGTTTTTGGCGACTTCAACTTAACGCCATCCGTAACCATAGTCTTGAGGGAGCAAACGAAGATGCTAACCCAAATGGAACCGGGAGAACGGTTGCCTTAATTTTGATGTCACGTTAACGGTGGTTGGGTAACACGATATTTTCCCCCCAGCTGTCTTGTTGTCTACTGGTTGACTAATCAATTTCTTCATTTCGATATGAAACGCCGATTTTCAATCCTGAATTCGAATTTCATGTTAGTTTCAATACAAATACGGGCTAATTTCTCATTTTTAGTTTTCAATTCGTAAACAGGGGATGGATAGTAAGCCTCAAGTGTGCAACACCGCGGTTTAGTTGCACTTATAGGTCATTAGTCGTTACGAACTTCATGTTTTTGGGTTTTCCGTTGGGCAAATTATCAACAAGTATGAAAAAGTATTTATCTCTATGACAATGAAACAGGATTTTACCTGACAAAATCATCAGTGGAGGCAGCACTTCACGCAATGTTCACGAGAAAATATCTGAGAGTTCAGGTAAACTAAGAACAATACTGAAGAAGTAGTGTCTTAAAACTCAGTTTGCTCATTTAAAATATGTGAAATAATAATAGAAACAAGGCTCTAATCGACAAATAGAGCCTGAGCGCAAAAGAACGGAACTTTTCGATCGAGTTGAAGGCTAGTAAAGCTGGACAGTGGAGGCGGACTTCAGATGGCACATTCGGTTTCTACGCGACTTGAAACGTAAAATAACCAAGTTTGAGGGGTGTTCAAAAACCTACCCTCTACATCAACATAATTAGTTGGTAATGAGGCATTTGAAAAGAAAAACTATTATAATTTACTTCAGTAGTATTCGAGTAATTTTGAGGTGAGCAGTAGGGTTACATTTACAGGAAGGTTAGGCTGGTGTCGTGTGCCTTTAGGTCCCCAAACGGGTGACGGTAAATGAGCCATTCTAACGTACGACGTTGCTAACGTCCCCTCAAGGTCACGTACTCTTGGGTACGTTAGGGTGACGTTAAGGGTACGTTAGTGGTCACCAAAAACTCTCTATTATTGGGCGTTATCAGGGCGCGAGACCCAGTCTTGTCTGTGCTACTCAAGGCGTTCGCGGTTCCCAGCGTCTATAAATTTATCTAATCTATAATGATTTCTGACAATGACTCTGATGAGGAAGAAGCTCTACTTCTTCTAGCGCTAGTAGATCGTAGGAATAGACGGTATTGGGTGCACCCAATCAATCAAAGGAGGGAAGAGCTTGGGGAATACCACCGTCTATGTCGGGAGTTGTGCTCACATGAAGATCGTTTTGTGAACTATTTCCGTATGTCGAGACAAAATTTTGAGGACCTACATGAACTACTAGCAGTGAATATCCAGAAGATAACCAGAAGGACCAAGGAGAACGCCCTCAGCGCGCGATATTTTGTAATTTTGTACAACCCGCTTGGCTGACGTCGCGTTACTGAAAGTATCGCTGAGGGGTACCGCCGTGTGTGTGACGGGGGTGATGCAATGTTGCGTCATACTACCGTATCGCGATAACGCAACGTTACTGGAACGCCTAACGTCGCGTTATGAGCTTTCACAGTTTAACAGACTCCTATCTACCCTCTCTATCCTATTATAAGCTCTTTGACTTTACCTCATCCATTATCCATCAAGGTAAGTGTAAGCATGTGCAGAACATAAATTGCACGATCGATGCAATGACGCATAACTTTATTATGGTGTTTTAGAGTGCGGACCGTAACGGTAACGTAGAAAACAGAAGCAAGCTGATCGAGTCTTTCCAGAAGGAACTCGAGCGACGCCAAATCGGCAAGAGGTAAAGTTAGGTTTTCAATTATGTCAATATTGTTCTTATATCATCGACTCCCACATAATTGTAAATAATAGCTAGGTACTTTGTAAATAAGTGAAGAAGAGAATTATCAGACGAATATTTAACCCTCTGAATACCAAGGTCCTGGTGGAACTAAGGAACTTAATTAGTTAGGTACCTATGGACCTACTGGTAGGTATGGATCCAATTGGTTTAATTATTTCAATAATAAACCTTTGTAAGCACCCGAAAACAGAAGAAAAAAAGTTTATTGGATCTCAAAGTTTTCGGTTCACATTTCAAAATACACAGATTATAAAAAATCTAGTAAAAGTCTCAGTATTAGGAATCCTGAGTAATTCTTCTTATAACTCCAGGAAGAAATCTCTCTGTTTACTGTCAATGAATAAAAATCGGTCCATCTAATATGGTGTTACTGTAAGGCCATTTTTATGTGGTATGTCAAACATGTAATATATAACACACAATTTTATAACACACATACCGGATGGATGAGTTCAGGCGGACAATGTTGCTGAAATCTGTTTTGAGGCGTGCGGGGTAAATAGCTTAGGTGTACAAAAAATATTCCGGCTAAGTACAACTGCTTTTTTTGACAACTTTTTTAAATATAACATTGCTTAGGTATATTATTTTTGTTTCTGCTTTATTTCCAAGACTTTAAAAAAAAAGGCCTTTCTGTCCTTAAATTATTTCCAAGTTCTAATACTAATGAAGATGTTGGTTGTGCAAATGTCATCGTCAGATTTGACCAGGTTTGGGCGCGATTGACGTTTTACAATTATTGTAAAATTGTGTTATTCAACAGGAGGACAAAAATCTACTCTCCAAATGATATACAATATCTGAGGACTGTTAATTTCACAAGTTGTAAATCACATTTCAATGAGTGAAGAAGCTCAAAAAGCCCCAAATTTACTCTCAAAACTGCTACGATAATTTCCTTTCAGTTTTTCGTTGTATTTGTGTCAAAATTCCTTAGGATGGCAATCACGAATGACCCTACGGTATTAAGAGGATTGAAAAGGGGTTGCGTTGATGCCCCTGCATCACAACACCCAGAAGTTACATTTTCAACTACTGTAGGGGATTACATATACATTTTCAAAATAATATACATTCCTTACTCACTAATATTCTGCACAGCGGTCAGGAACAAGACAAAAGTTCGGCTGCGATGCCGACGAAAACCCATGGTGAAAAACGATACTTCGAAGTACCAGAAAACCAAAAATTCAAACCCCAAAATCAAAGCGGAGCATCTCCAAAAACGGCGCATGAATTGAGAATGTATCGGTTACAACATTTTTTGACGTTCGATATGACCCAAGCACAACGATAGGGTGGGAGCCTTTTTTTTTTTTTTTTTTTTTTTTTTTTTTTTTTTTTTTTTTTTTTTTTTTTTTTTTTTGCTTCCTTGGTATGTCAGGATGACACTCTTAAATTTTTAGCAAAAAATATTAATCCTAATCACTTTACCTGTGTCGATTTTGGCCAGCAGTTATCGACCGCTATCGTAAACCAACCTCTAAATCGGTGCCGAGGTGACGATTTGAAGGACGGATTTCAATTTTTTTAGGTCAATATATGGGTTTTCGCATGCTCTGAACACGATGAACTTATTCATTTTACGCTCCGTTAACTAGTTATCCGGTAAACTGGCAGAGGGCGCTGCTTGAAGATAAGTAAAAATCGAAAATTTCACCGAAAATGCTGTCCCCTGGTTAAGAATTGTACTAGAAACATGCTATTATGGTCGGACAATATGCTTTGGCATGTTCTGAATATGATTCCGTTTTTTACTATATTTTTCCGCCAATGATCGCTTCGTTTAACGGCCATAACGCTCAAATTAATTATAAGGTACTAGACAAATTCACCCTAATTTCACCGGAAATTATGTCGCGTTGATAATTTAAGGTTCTGAAATACCTTGTGCCGATAAAATTGGGTATTTTCCAGGATACTCGGTACAAAGCCGTTGGTAATTTGGCAAGGACTTGAACCGTCATTGTACTTATTCGCCAAATATAGCAGCAAAAAGGAGAAAATAGCTAGAATTTTCCAATTTTTCTGTAAAATTCCTTAGTTCCATCGGTTTTCTGGGGTCAAATTCGTAGTTCTGAATTGTCTGAACTGTGATTGGATCGTTTGAGCGTAGGGTTACCTATTGTCAGCGGTATCGGTCACGTGTAAAAGCTTGTACAATGGTATCGGGTCGTTAAGCGAATAAATTCAGGAGTGTCATCCTGACATACCGAGGAAGCAAAAAAAAAAAAAAAAAAAAAAAAAAAAAAAAAAAAAAAAAAAAAAAAAATGGGGACAAGAAATCCCAGAACTTTTTTTTTTTTTTTTTTTTTTTTTTGAACCACCCTATCGTTGTGCTTGGGTCATAATCGAACGTCAAAAAATGTTGTAACCGATACATTCTCAATTCATGCGCCGTTTTTGGAGATGCACCGCTTTGATTTTGGGGTTTGAATTTTTGGTTTTCTGGAACTTCAAAGTATCGTTTTTCACCATGGGTTTTCGTCGGCATCGCAGCCGAACTTTTGTCTAGTTCCTGACCGCTGTGTCTGTAGATATTGTACATAGGTAGAGCTAAAAAAACACAATTAAAGAAATTTAATTTATAAACAAATAAGTAATGTATTTTTCAATTTGGATGAGTTCAACAAACCAATGATATAATAGCCTTTGTTTTGTCTATTTATATTTCAGTGGTTTCCAAATATTTTAAATTCATTTCATTGGAAATTTATCTATGGATATACCATTTTATTGTACATTAATTTCCAACTCAATAAAAATTATTGGTATTTATCATTGGTTGGATTATGTTGAAATCATTCATCTAATGGTAAATGTGCTAAATTAAATTAAAAGAATGAACGGATTTTGATGGCGTGTGACTAAACAGAGTGCCTACTAAAATTGTTGACAATATTTCAGTACCTTGATGATTTATAATTGCAATCTTCAATTATTGCAGTGGAGCTTGTAAATATTTTGCACGTGACTGTAGTTGCCTGCGTCGGTAAAATCAAATCTACTTATTTTGTGAAGGTTTTGAGGTTAATATCTTTCAATTGCCCAATTTCAACATCAACTTTGACATCATATTTCGATGAATATCATCATAATTCTTGCTAAGTTGAATAATCGGGTTATTTTATTAGCAAAAATTCGTAAAAAAATGAAGTTATTGCAATGGCTCGGAAAAGTTTTAAGAGTTTCTTCAAGTTAAAACTTTTAAAGTTTTTAAAAGTTTAAAATCCATTTTGAGGCATTCCTGAAGTTTGAAATTGAAATTATATATTATTTCGGTATTATATATTAGTTCGGTATTGTTATATTTCGGTATTATATTGTTATTACTTCGGGCCTTCGCTTCGCCCCCCTGGACCCCCCTAATCTATACTCGGCGCTTCGCGCCTCGCCGGATCTTTTCTCTTTTCTACTGTGTAGAAAACGAGGATAATTTGCTATGCAATTCGTCTCACGAGAAAAAAAAAAAAATTTTTCAGGCCTGGCCGGGATTCGAACCCACAACCTTCGTCTCACGAGAAAAAAAAAAAAAAAAATTTCAGGCCTGGCCGGGATTCGAACCCACGACCTCTCGCTTCCCATCTCGGGACAAAAAACGTTACACAAAAAAAGTGGACATTTTAAAAAAATTATTGGGGGTTGGCCTAAGAATTGCATAGCAATTAATATATATATATATATATATATATATATATATATATATATATATATATATATATATACGATAACTCTCCTTTGGATTGAGATAATCCCGTTCTTGCGCCAAAAAATCAAGCTTTTTCAAATGAAAATATGAGTTCTTAGGCCAGCATTTTTGAGCACATTAAATTGGTCAAATTTCCAAAAATGTGCTTAAAAAAATCATTAATTAACTAAATGGCTTTTGTATTTCAACTTTTGAAGTATTCAACGATGTATTCACATTCTACGAGTACCTATATATTTGTAAAAGGAAACTCTCATCTATTTATTACTTTTAGAATTGGTATTCCTTTGTTAGTAAGGTCAAACATCTGATTTAGATCGTAGATGATAAATATATTTCTGAAAAATAAGGGTGATGGATTTATACCAATGTTTACACCCTTGCTAGCAAACGTTTGTTTGAAATTGGCTCACTCATGCAGTACAAAATCGTTCAACGACAAATGAAGAATCTTTATTATTTATCAAGATTTGATTAGATTGAAGGAATTCAATATTGGTGGAGATGGTCATTGAAACAGTCTAAGGAGCGATAAAATGTCTAAGAGTTTATATTAGCAACAATTATTGATACAGCAAGGTAAATTTAATCAAAATTCTCAAATTTATTATCAATTTGATTTTATAACTAACAAATGAGTTTTATGCGTTCATAGATAGGTTTTTTGTGATAAATGATAATAATATATTTAATATAGTTTAGAATTAACTATAATAGGTGAATACCTGGAATGTTTTACGTGTCGTTACCTGATATTGTTCCTCAATCGCTTCCTATGTAGAGATGAAAATATTTTTTGACGGTCAGAAAGTGTGTTATGTATTTCTACTCATGTGATGGTGTGGAAGCGCTAATGTAAATAAAATCATATTTCCAGATTCCTGTTATCGATGAATCTTCATCAAACCTTCCATGTGATCACCGCGAGAGTTTTGAGCACGCTTAACAGCACACACAAACCAAACAAGCCCAAAGCACCGGATTCGCAATTTTATTTTCATGTTTTAATGAAGTTTTGTACTCGTAGGTTTCGAGGGTGCTGAAGCTTAAGCCCGTTTATCACGTAGACGTCTGATTTATGAAATGGTCGGCTACGTGAAAAATGGGCTTCGGATTCAGCACCTTCGAAAACCCCCAGAACCAGTACCAGTTTCGTGAGGGCACTACTTTTTTCCCCCCTCATCGAGACACTGACTCAAACCACGAATTCAATGCGTTTTTCATAAGAAATAAAATCAGAAATTCGGAATGACAAAGAAGAATCTTGCAAATAAGTATACACTTGGAGAAAACCTGTTTTTTTCGCAAAATCGCGATCGAATCCTAAAAACATTTCTCAATAATCGCTGTGATAATCTACCGATTGTCGTGATCAAAATTCTTGGACTTCTATAATATTTCAATCTTTCGATGTAATTTTGGAACTTAGGTGAAATAATTAAAACAAGATTTCAGTCACTGGGATAATTTATTACGCTTTTCTTTATGTCGCTCCAAAAGAAAGGTTATCAAGGGGGTTTTTTCTATCTATTGATTAGTTTCTTATACTCACTTCTTTTAAAGATGAAATACCGCAGGGGAGAGAGGGAGGTATGCGGGATGGCAATGGATTAGGTATTAGTATAAACAATGGGAGTTTATATACCTATAATATTATTGCTTTTAACGAAAAATGGAAAAGAGAGGTAGACTCACCGTTCTGAAGGTTGAACGACGACCAAGAGCAAGCGGACCCGTGCAAGTTGAGGATACCAGCGGGCATGCCGTTCCATTGAACGAATCACCGTTAACAGTTTTCGATAGCTGTTACATTGCTTAAAAGAGGGGCAAAATACGGCAGGCTTCATTTTTTTTCTTTTTTTTAACCCCTATTATTGTAGCAGAATATTATTGAAAAAAAAAACCTCATGCCACAAATTCTAACTTTTCACATTTTTGAGCTCGAAAGCTTACCCATGTTTTTGAGAAGAAAAAATCATAAACAGAATAAATTTTAAAATATGCAGATGATCATAACGTTGCTTTCTGTTGAATATCAACCGGATTGAATGAATTTTTGAATAAATTTGGTAGGAAAAGAGCTATTTCCTATCTGCAAGTTTCATTTCAAATTAACAATAAACATTTTAAAATACGAACAATAATAATACATTGAACAATACTAATAATAACAAGAAAAATTTACAAATAAAGGACGCTTGTCTCTATGTGATGATTTAGTTCGTGTCTCTATGTCTTGCCTCCATTGTTCGCAGCTGGGGGTAATCGAGTCAGGGTGAGTTCTGCAGATTACAATTTTTGTTAAACAACCCCACACCTGGGTTAATTCTTCTGCTCTCCGGGATAAGGTTCTCATGAAAGAACATGTGGTGGGGTTGTCTTGATCGTGATACGTGCAGAGAAACATCCAGCATTGCTTCGATTAATTGGCATGTTCTGGAGTTTACTCTGGTAGCTGAAAAAAAGTCAGTTGGAATCCTGCCGAGGTACCTTTGATTTGTTGGCCTGTACAGTTGTTTAAATGGCGCAGTCGATAGGACCTTTGTAATCTTTCCTTTGTAAGTTCCTTTGGAACTTTGTAAATGTTGTTTAAATGGCGCAGTCGGCAGGACCTTTGTAACTCTTTCCTTTGTAACTTCCTTTGGAACTTTGCAATTCACTCCAGGTAAATATCACCCTGAACTTTACTTGACTAAGTAACTTTACTTCCAAGTTTTTCTAAGTCAAGCAACTCCGTGGCCTCGATAAAAAGACTTTTTCAATGAGAACTTGCTGAGCCTGCAGTTCTACCCAGTCATTGTCTGACCCCCAATTCAGCTGAGGACAGCTGATTTTGCCTGAAAATAATTGGTAAGAAAAAAGATACTACATGTTTTCAATATACAAAATATTAATAATTATAGAAATTATAAAATACGTTGGATACAAATATATTTGAACAATACTAATTCTAAAAATAATAGGCTGCTCCCGTTGTGGCATCCCTTGCGATGGGGCATTTCGCTTTGTTGGATATAATAGTTTGTTTTTGACCAAAAAGATGGGAATGTAGATTATTTCCTATGATAAAATGTAATCCATGTCGAGCCTTCTCATAGCTGTTCATTGTTGGTAGGTAGCAAATGGTACAGAATTCGGTAAATTACAACTATTGCTGTACAATTCAACACGTATACATAAAGTCTTTTGCTCTCGGGGTTAAAGTTTGAAACTTTAACGTTTAGAAATGAAAAGGCCATTCTCGTTAATAGAAGAATGTACCTATGTTGTGAATGTGACGATTGTCGGGTGCTGGTCCAGATTTGTCATTGCTGATGTGTAGAGGAGTTTGACCAAAGCCCATGTTACACCCGAAATGCCTTAGTGAAATATTCTGTGCAGCAAGCTCGAATGTTTGCATTGAAAATGATAAAGTAGTGTCAGAAAAACTGCAGCTTTTCGGAGAATGGTATTCGCGTGGAAAAAGTGAGTTGCGAACGTCTCAAAAACCTTGTGGTACATTGGATTTTTGTAACAAGCCCCACCGTATACAACCTAGCAATACTCTAATATTACATCTTCTCTTCCTACCATGCACAATGCATTTGTAAATATGTATATATGAGTGTGTGAGAGCAAATGTACATTTAGCCAACATTGAATAAATAAGTATGTATGTATATAACTAGTTTACACACCTAGTATATTCACACTTTTAGTAGCCGACTCCATTCTAAGCCAAACATATGGAACGAAATAGCCCCAAATAAATACAAATAATATTTTAATAAGTCCCAGTTGTGCCAAATGACTGACCATCATAACATAAGTTATTGCCCATAGACGTATAAGTTGATAGAATGACATTGAATTTATCTAAATAAAATGCTGTTCAAAAAATTTTTAGGAGTTCTGTCAAACTTTTAGATGTTTTAATCGATTTTTAGCAATTTTTAAGACTAAATGTAAGCACATTTTTCAGCTCAATTTGGCGCATGAGTCCTTGAATGTTTCAGTTCAAAGCTATTTTACTTTTTCTAATTAGTACTCTGCTAAAAGAAATATAAATTTAACAATTTTAAACCGTTTTAGCCATTTTTAGTAATTTTTTAGAACTTTAATCGAATTTGAGGAGGTGGAGAATGATGAGTTTTGGACGTCAATTTTTAGCTAAGTACTTAAAAATAAAAAAATATGTTTTAATAGAAAAAATGTTAAAAACAGTTAAAAATCGTTAAATGTCTAGTCAGTCATCTACTTTGCAGACTTTGCACAGATTCCTCGATCAACAAAATGAAAATGCGAAAACATTTGGATTTCTCAAAAAATGCAATTTAATTTACTTCACGGAATAATCCCAACCCTCGTTTTTTTTTTTTTTTTTTTTTTTTTTTTTTTTTTTTTTTCCCCTCAACTGATTGTTTTAATTGGGTGTTTTGCTTTTCCACTGAAGCACGTTGAGCTGCTAAGGAGCTTTCATCTCTATGTGTGAATTCTCAGAGGTCCACATAACAAGCATTTTGTATAAGTACCTGTTGCGTAAGCCTTCTTTGCCCTTTCTGTCTTTCTAGATGTAGGGAAAGTAATATGGTCTTGCTATCTAGCCGCGATCAATGACGCTCCTGTTTTTTATTGCTATCTTTGCAAAATGAGACTATGAGTTGACACATCCTGCTGCACACAAGATTGGCTCTTGCTTGTGTTATCGCACAACCTAATTTTTGCATCTGTTTTATAGTCCTCAATTACCGACTCTATTCTAGGCCGAATTCAAAAAGGGAAGAAGCACTGCCGCCGATCAGGCAGCCCGTTCCGAATACTCAAGACATCTTCGGGTCGGACGAAAAGCAGCCAAAGGGCCCAGGGCTCGACCCGATACCACAGACGAGACGGATATCCGAGAGGAGGAAATCGGAAGCTGAGCTCCCCCATCACAGCATGATCCCGCGCTATCAGAACCGGCCGTCTGCTGGGAAACTGCCCAGGACCCAGTCCACCTTTGCGTTGCCCAAACCGGAGAACATCAACGACCTGTTCGGTGTGAAAGAAGAGCCTTCGGACTATAAAGACCCCTTCGGGAGCTCGATTTCCTTGGAAGACGAAAACAACAACGAAAACCAAACTAAGAAATGATCAAGGACAGAAAATAAGTGTTGAGAATCTATCACGAATCGTACAGAATTTGAAGAATACGTTCGCCATACGGGGATTCACCAGCAGTTAGGATAGCAGGAAACGTAACAAATTCGTGCCAAAGGGAAATTTATACAAACACATACTTACTCAAATTTTGCCACCAGTAATGACCTTAACATCCAAGAATTGACAAGGTAATGGGGTTGTTTACTTCATTTTGCTTTCTCATAGCTGAAAGTAGGTAAGAGTTTTGTTCTCTGAAAGAAATCTCGACGCTCCTTGCTCCTCTAGGCTCGAATTCTGTCGAGTGAAGCGTGATGGCTAAAATAACTAAAAGTAGACTCAGAAACTTCCTGGCCACACTGAGAGAAAAATGAGCTTAAAAAACTGCATGAAAGCCTCGCAATTGAGTTTTTTAAGGAAAAACAACTAGATTGACAGCTAAAATCACTCGATCGACGGTTAAAAAAACCCGATCGCGGAATATTCTATGTAGTTTTTTAACCTCGGAATCCAATGGAGTCCTCCGTAGCACGTCTATCGGGTTTTTTGTAGCTGCCAATCGACTTTTCCTAGCATCCGGATAGGGTTTTCATAACAACGTCAATCGAGTAACCTAATGTTTCCCATCGTCTTTTCCTTGTTCCCCTATAGGGTTTTGTTAACAACGCCAATCGAGTTTTAATAATTTCCTCATCTGGTTTTCTTAACCCTCCCTCAACTTTCTTAACAAACCTCTTTTTCAAAAATCAATTATATCTAGTGCAAGTTGGTCGGGCCGGGAGGGGGCCATGGCCCCTGCCCCCTGGATCCGCGCTTGGGCCCACGTGAACTTTCACCGTAGATAACAGGGCTTGTCCTCTCCCTTCCGGGAGGAGTCACCGAGTATCGTAACATGAGCGAATTGTTAAAAGTGCGGAGCCAGCGTGGCAAAATTGTTGGTGCGGAAGACGGGGAAAGAGTGTCAATTTCAAATTCAAAGAGTATCGTACGTTGAGTAACGGGGAGTGTCAGTGGCGATGTAACAAGCACGGCTGTAGGAGACGGCCAATATTCTTTGATGTGACTTCTCGAAATATAAGTTTAAATTGCGAAGAACAGTTGCGAAGGCTATAAGGTATAAACTCGTTTGAAAAATGGGAAAAGTAGATAGACTCCTCTAACGAGTCCCTCTTCCTTCCACTCCGTTACATACCTCGATGGCCCCATCATGAAAATCCGATTGATTAACCAAGATGGTTCTCATAAAACTATAGCAACTCGTTTTAAGAATGGAAAAAGTACATGGACTCCTCTAACGTGTTCCTCTTAATTCACCCCATCACACTACTCGATCGCCCCATCATGAAAATCCGATCCATCAACCAAGGTGGTTCTCATAAGGCTATATAAACTCGTTTGAAGACAGGGAAAAGTCGATCGTCAAATAGAAAAACTCGTTCACCACATCAAACGGGTTTGTGTAAGCAACAGACACACGTTTGGAGGAGTAAAAATACTCTATGGACGGTAACATAATTACATTGGAATTAAGAAAACCCCATCACCGCCTGACATTACTCGATGGGAGACAGATTCAGGAAACTTGATCAAACTTCTCGTTTCGAAAACACATCCACTGATACCTCTACTCGATGGACCATTAGCAAAACTCCATCAGCTCTTAGCAACATTCGATAGAATGATGCAGTTACTCGATAGAAGTCGATCGTTTTTAACTAAAACAGATTGATATTTACACAAACTCCATTGGTTTTAGCTAAACTTGATCGGTTTTTGGCTCTGATCGACTTTCCATAAGCATATTTTTCTCTCAGCTGCAGCTGAGCGAGCGCTTAGGCTAGCATTCTTATTCTACCATTCTTATTTTTAACTGAAAGTTCTCGCAGAGAGCTTTCTAATATTGGTAGTTGTAAGATTTCCAGAAATTGATGCTTATCTATCCGTTCATCTGTCGGAAATCGTACAGAATTTGAAGAATAAGTTCGCCATATGGGGATTCACCACCAGTTAGGATAACAGGAAACATAACAAATCCGTGACAGAAGAAAATTTATAAAAACACATACATAAATTTTGCGGCAAGCTAGGCTTTTTTCCCACCAGTAATGACCTTAACATCAAGAATTGACAAGGTAATGGGGTTGTTTACTTCATTTTGCTTTCTCATAGCTGAAAGTAGGTAAGAGTTTATTTGTTCTCTGAAAGAAATTTAGGCGCTCTTTGCACCTCTAGGCTCTCGAATTCTGTCCAGTTTGAAGCCTGATGGTTAAAATAACAAGAAGTAGGCTACAGAAATTTCCCGGCCAGCTGAGCGAGCTCTGGGGTCAGCAGGCTTACGTATCCATTTATATTTTCAACTGAAAGATCTCACTGAAATCCTTCCAAATAATGCATTATGACGAGTAGGTACCAGATGCCCAGTAATATTTTGCTGAAGGGTGTCCTCAGCACCTTATTATCGTAACTTCATGCGTAATCCTTGCCTCCAGTTGTATGACGAGACTAGCTGTCAAGCTGAAATTTGGTATTTGAATGTTTTCAAGGGCTATAAATCCAAATTTGAGGCGGGCATTGGAATCCCAACCCAATGGTGGGCCCCATTAGTCATTATATATTACTTAGTCACCATAGAATCTAAGGGCGATCGTCCAAGTATTCACTTTGAAATTACTCACCATGAATGCCATGCATTACATCGTAGGTATCTGATACCTATAATAAACGCAGAAACGTAAATCTGCAGTATGTTGATCTGAAAACAGGTATTGATTATCTTAATGCCGAGGAACTCCATTCGTTAATGGCTACATCTTTCTAAAAATGTAGATAATGCATTCACGACATTAAACGTGCCAGGCGATTTAGACGTCTTAAGAAGTTTTGGATTGCACTAATATTCCCTTTTTTGAACTTCTGTGCACTCTGGCACTGTTTTCAACAATCCCGTATTGTCTGACTCTACTATTTTTTTTATACATTAAAACTGTCTTCTTGTACTGGTATGAAACAGGTGTTTGTAACGAATATCTATATTAAGGGGGCGTCGTAAGGTCTCCGAAAGCAGACCGACTGACGCCTTTCCTACCAAAAGAGCAAGGAAGGTGAGTGACTCGAATGTAGTGATACCTAGCGGTAGACGCGAGGACTTTGTCTGATTCAGAAAACGGCTCAAAGCGCCTTCCAAATTCAAAATACGACCCCCAGGCGAGGCGCGGAGCGCCGAGTTCGTTTTTATTGACATTTTATGTCTTTGCTATGGCACATAAACTAAAAAAACGTCACGGAAAATTGCTCACGAAAATATTTTGATGATTTCCGCTTACAACCGAGTCGTTGCTAGGGAAATGGTACTTCGTCGTTTTTCATCCCACAAAATTTGTTGACCATTCGTTCGAAAGCTCTCGATTTATCCAACCATATTATGTTAACTAATGCGAAGTGCGTGGCCAACAAGCTGAGTTATGAGCAAGGTTATTTGAATAATTGTGTACACTCGGGTGATCATTCTCAATAATTGATATTGTGAACATGATTGCCACCGCTTGTTAATTTCTGATGATTTCATTGAGCTGGTGTTTCGATGATTTGATTCATAGCAGGTGATCCAAATATTGCGAGAACGGTTTGATTTGTGAAGCGGTGGTTAAATCATTTTAATAGGTAATTTCTATAATTTACACTCTAGGAAGCTGTAATTTCGTATGTAGCCTCTTTAGGACATTTTTACTTGACGATGCCCAGGGTCCGGATCAGCTGAGTGGCTCTTAGAGCTTGCATACGAGTCTGCAACACATAACTTGTCTTCAACTAAAGACATAAAATGTCCCAATGTGTTGCAGACTCGTATGCAAGCGTTTCTATTTTCCTACAGACTGTTCTGCTATATTGTTGCTGTTTACAAGAAGAAGAAGAATTTGCGAGGTTTTTTCACTGTTATCTGCTGTTTAAATAACAGTATATGAGCAAATTTTCGTTAATTATCGTATGTTACATTATTATGAAATTTGAGCTCTTTGAGTGCAAAGAAATTGTGAACTACCAATTCTATTGCAAAAAAATAACTGTAAATAATATCCTGCAGGAAAATTTTTTAATTGGATTTTTAGCTACATATTATCTGTAGTTTTTACCGATCTTTCAGCAAGAATTGATTGAATTTAAAATGCAAAAGATTTCAATGTCCTATTCATTTTTAATGAACTTTGTTGAATTCTGTTGAAAAGTATAAGTATGTGATGTCCCATTTTGTGTTGTTTCCTGATCTCCTAATCCCTGAATCCCCGGTGCGCGAACGTTACATAAAACCCGAAACGATGTCAAATTATTTTGAGGGATAGACAGAAATAATAGTTTTATACTGCGATTATATGAATCCATCGTGGAAAATATAGAAACCATCCGAAGAGGGTTGAAAAATTTGAATTCCGAGGTTCGGGAACTCTGCAGCTCGTGAAATTGTCTGACTTGACTTTCCACTTGTTTGGAAAACAACAACAGTCGTTAGAGAGTTCCAAGTAGATCCGTAAAACACAATACGTCGTGCGGTATTGACAATCCGGCGCCGTTACTCTGACGAAATGGGTTACGGTGACGCATCCTTCCTTACAGATACGTTAACGGATCGCAACCTGGAAAAAACGTAATCGTCTAAAATAATCTCCTTCCACGGACTCGAATAACCTCCTAGGGATTACGCGTTACAACTAGATCCATTAAGGACTTGACGTGACTTTAAGGTGCGGTAAAGTTTCTCGTTACCGCACACCATACTTAGACCGACGGATCTCTAGGAACTCTCTGTTAATTCGTATAAAAAGCTGATATTTGTTATAAAAACTATGGATTTTTGCAGGAACGTAATGTTATTATTAGTTCGAAATCAGTATAGAAGTATACTAAGTTTTAATCAGTATAGAAAGGACAATCCGGTACAAAGTCATTCTCTGTGTAAACGATCTTTGCTTGATGGAAGACAGTAGTTTGTAATTTACTTCTATTGGCTGTGAATAACATTTAAGATTGTACTTAGAATATGGATTTCAAATAGCGTGTAATAATGAATTATTGATATCCAATAGATTCACTTAACTTAAACTTACTCAGTAGTGCTAATTTGAGTAGTATTATTATGTGCAAAAATATGGCGAACATTAACCACAAGATAAACTATACATATTGCGCTCGGGTATGTAGGAATTCAAAGATGTTTATCTACCTTTAGAGCGAGTGTAACCTTGGAAATCATGATAGTTGAATCTAAACAAGTTCAGAATTCTTCGATTCGAACTGTCGGGGTGTTAGATTTTATTTCCTATTCATAGGTCTTTCGACTAGTTTACCATCGTGCTACATTTACAGTCCATGATATACTCGTAAAACAACAACTGGCCTTCTTTGAAGAGAGTCGACTGCTGAAGCAGGCTTTAGACGTTGACCGACATTTTCAGAAGCTGCACTGCCATAATGAGGCAGCGTGGAAAATAACACGGCTTGATTCATCTAGGTTTATGATTTTAATGTTTTATTACTGTTGTATGTTTGAATTACTGTGTAAATATTTTTATTGAATCAATAAAATAACGTATAAAACATGTATCGTTGTGCACTCCATCAACATCCTCACTCATTTACGAAAACCAAGGACGAGGAAGTTCTTTGTTAAGGCTGTTGTTTGCTAGAATGTATGTTGATCAATATACATATGTACGTAGGTATAGGCACCTACACAGGGAAAAGTAATGCAAATCAATAATATATCCATACTTCACTAGTCCCCCTGATCGACATTTAAGTCGGTAGGCATCTACCTACTGAAAATGTATGAGGTAACAAACACCTGCCCACGCTTCACTAGTCCATCCGTAGGAACAATAGTTTAATAAATTCGATTTCGCGAAGTCAGTATTCCATTGGAATTCTATCAGCTAATACGATCGTCAGAATCTAAAGGATAGTTTTATGTGTACCGATCTTACAAAATCATACAGTATCTAGTAATCATTGATGGCATTTAGCGGTTGTCTCACAAATTCAGAAATGTTATCTGCTAGCACTTAGGCAGAACGAACGGATTAATACAGCGTTCGAGGTGGTTTCATTCAATTATTTTCCAAAACATCTATCTATGACAACATAAAAATCACTACTGTTACCTGGAAAGTTTTCGAGATCTCGATTTTTAAATCGAGGGTTGCTATGGGTTCTCTGTTATCTCCTCTGCTTGCAGATATTTACATGGATTATCTTGAGCAACAAATATTTACATCTTCTAACACAAATAATCTTATCTATTGGTATAGATATGTCGATGATATCATCATTCTATGAAAGGACACAGAAAGACAACTAAATTCTTTTCACGAAAAAATCAATAAATTAGATCCCTTTATCAAATTCACCCTCGAATTCGGCGGGAATAAACTAAATTTCCTTGATCTGTCCATCTCTTTGGTAAATGAGAAGCATGATTTTTCAATTTATAGAAAAGATACATATAGCGATATAACGATCCATAGTACTTCAAATCACCCTTTAGTCCATAAGCATGCAGCCTTCCATAGTATGATCAACCGAGCACTATCTATTCCAATGAGTGAACGAAATTTATCAAAAGAAAAATCCATTATCAAAAGCATAGCGGCTAGTAACGGATATGGAGAAGATCTCGTTGATACTATATGGGATAAGGTTCTTAGGAAAAAGAGTAGGGAAAAAGTTTCCAATCTGGCTCGGAGAGATGTAACTTTAGAAGAAAAACAATGGATAAATTTACCTTATCATGGGAAAATTTCTGATAAAATTGGCAAAATTCTATCATCGAGAGGTTATAAAGTAGATTTTAAAACTAAAAATAGTCTTAAAGCATTACTAGGATCCGTTAAGGACAAAATTAATGTTCAGGATAAAAGTGGGGTTTATAAATTGAAATGTTCTTGTGGCTACGAATATTGCGGTCAGACTGGTAGGAAATTTAGGGAAAGAATAGACGAGCATCAGGAGGATTTCAGGGAAAATAAGGGTAAGCACCTGTCACTATATAAGCTGTGTCCTTTCTAATGTGTCTTCAGTTATTGTTTGTTACTGATGATGGCCTAATCTTCGAAATCGATTTAACATTGTAACTCTTTATTTTTCGTGGAAATATACAACTTTTTTTTTTCTCTGTAACTTCCGTTTTTTAGGGCCAGTAGTTTCAGTGAAAATCTCTGGACGGCGCACAGTGGTCCAGAACTCCCAAAAACGTGATCGACACTCCTGGCGACTTCAATTGTATCACTTTTGCTTCCAAAATGAGTAGGCCTCATGTTTTTGAGTGCGCAGATTCCAAATATCATGTTTTTATTCACGAGTTATTTGAATGTATTAATTGGAAAAATCAAAGGAAAAAATGAAACACCAGGGGACAAATAATGGCTAATGATAAAAGTATCTAATTAATTTCATTGATAACATCTTTTTTCACATAATATTCAAGATTAATAATAATCAATTATCACATCAATAATCAATATATTCAAATTGGTAACAACGAATTTCGAGGCAACAAGATTTCTCAAGTAAGACTTTTCGTGAAACAAATATAATAGTATTATTATTTATAATCATGATTACCTTTATAGTTAATTGGTACTATATGGTTAATGGATGAATTCAATGGTATGTATTAATCCACAAATTAATGGATTTCAGCAGAAAAAACCGTTTGTAAAAGAAAAACCACACTTCTTGGGGTGGGAGATTTCGTTTAATATTCGCTGAAAAAAGAAGTAATTCAAATTAAAAACAAAATTTGTTTGACCTTGACGTGGACGAAAAGTATCCCAAACTTATGTGCAAAGAACGGTCTTTGGATCAGAAAAATTGACCTACAGGCCAAGGTGGCAACTAGTGGCACCTAAAATTGGTTCAAAAACTTTCTTTAAATACATTTCTCGACACTCTGAGACCAATTTTATCGTGCACATATTTGAACGATTTTTATCCCAAATTTGGAAATATATTCATAAAAATCGTACTCGCCCTTTAAAAATACGAGTAATTGACTAATATTTGGTTATGCTTGATGGCGGTGATTACCAATCAGCAAAGCTCTCCTCATTTTGGAAATAAGAAAAAAAAAATACAAATCGCTACTTTAACACGAAAATTGCTAACCTCAGGACTCACACAGCTACTTTAAACATTCAGAATTTCCTGCAAACTTTTCTAAGCAGTTTTCTGGAAAGCCTTGGCAGGCTTGGGTGTTTCAAGAACTGGAGAATAAAGGATAAAATTTTCAAATCTGTAGAAAAATATGGAAAAAAATGAGCTTCGATTACGTTTTTTGGGGGTTCTGGACCACTGGCCCGCGCACAGTGTTTCGACTAATGTGTTTCAGGTAGAAAAAAGTCAAAATAAAAGTTTAAAAAAAAAAAGTCTTTAGTATCCAGGGTGGCAGGTAAAGGCCTCAAATCGATTATAAAGCATTTTTAAATTGAATTCGACATTTTCCATAATGGTTTCGACACTTTCAAAATACAATTTATTAAGGAACTCTGTGACACTTTATAAATAACGCTTCATTGCTAATAGTAATAGGTAGGTCGTGAAAATTTACAAAACAGGTTTCCTGAACTGGAGTTAGAGCACAATTTTTTCTGAATTTGAACTGGTTTTCAGTGAAGAGGTCGTCCAGCTGCTGCCGCAGGTAGAAGTAGGAACATGTTCATGACATAATTACTATAGTCAGATGAAGTAATTGTTTGAACACCCTTTGAAATCACCATCACGTTCACTCAAGAGACTCTGAACCTCCGAGGGCCTTAATATTGGAAAATGGATTTTCCACCGGGATGAGCATGGGAGAGTACGGAGGGAGATACAACAAGTTCATTTGAGACGAACGTGTCAAATTTTGAATATGTTCCGAACGATGAATCTTCGCGTTGTCCATTACAAAAAGTATTTGGTGATGAAATCTGGCAGTTTTTCACGTACCTCTGACAAGAATTCTCCAAAAAGCTCGGCGTTAGTTCTGTACCTCAGAGGTCGATTATCGTAAGTGACATTTTGGCGATTTTACAGGAGAGCCAAAAGAAGTTGTGGGCACACCTATTTTGATCCCTATGGCCCATTCTGATGACTTTATCATGCTCAAATTAATTAATTTGAGCATGATAAAGTCATCAGAATGGGCCATAGGGATCAAAATAGGTGTGCCCACAACTTCTTTTGGCTCTCCTGTAAAATCGCCAAAATGTCACTTACGATAATCGACCTCTGAGGTACAGAGTTGTACCAGATGATGTTATTTCATGGTGCGGAACATTTTGAGCATTAATTGCGAGGATTAAAGAGACATTGCGGCCTCTAACGGTAGGTATAGTCACAACTGCCCGGGTATTAGCCTTCGATTGAGCCTGGCTGCGTTTCATATGCAAATTGAAACCACATTTATCTATGAATATCAAGTTTCCCCGGTTTTCAAGGATTACCTCATTGAACCGGATCGCAAATTCCTGTCGAAGTCAAATGGTTCTTTCTGCATTCATCCTATCAAGCTCAATTGAGGCTTTCTTTAGCGTTATTCGCAACATTCGGAAACCTTATCTATAGAAGACTTGCTCAAAACGATGTTCTGGGCGGTCAGTTTTTCTTGAATTTCCTCGACCTGCCTACCTATATTAGTAATGAAGCGTTATTTATAAAATATCACAGAGTTCCCTAATTGTATTTTGAAAGTGTCGAAACTAGAGATGAGTCGACACCAAAATTTATCGATTCCCGATACCGATACCTAAAAAATCGATTCCCGATTCTCGATACCGATACCATCGGCGCATAATACCTAACTTACCTGTAGGTGAAAAACAAAAATTCCTCTTGAACTAGTAATATATTCAAATTTTTTTGTACAACATATAACTTATACTTACAAAAAATTGATCCCAATATATTTGCAAATGAGGTAATTTTTAAATAAAAACAAAACATGGATAATAAAACCTTTATTCTCCATCTGTTCTACTTAAGGTTTTTGTTTAAAAATACCAACATTTTAATTCTGTCTGGGTCTATTTAATTAATGCTTTAGTTACTTATTAAAATTAAATAAATTTTAAAGATTAATTCTTATTACAAATTCTAAAGCACGGTACAACCATCTTCGTTGTTAGATGGTAGCAATAGTACCGTAGTGTGATAAAACGCCCATCACCGAGCGGTATCGGTATCGGCTTTAGGCGATCGATTCTCGATACCGATACCAATGCCTAAGAATCGGTGGTATCGAGAATCGGTCTCGGGAATCGACTCATCCCTAGTCGAAACCATTTTGGCAAATGTCGAAACCTATTTGGAAGACGTCCAATTCTATTTGGAAAATGTCGAAACCTTTTTGGAAAATGTCGAAACCTTTTTGGAAAATGTCGAAACCTATTTAGAAAACGTCGAAACCTTTTTGGAAAATTTCGAATTCGATTCGGAAATGCTATATTTACTTGGAATAACCTGCACTGCGAACGATTTCACAACTTGGAACTGGAACAACCCGTGTTGTTGTTTGTAGCAAACT
This sequence comes from Adelphocoris suturalis, assembly GCA_030762985.1. NCBI lineage: Eukaryota > Metazoa > Arthropoda > Insecta > Hemiptera > Miridae > Adelphocoris > Adelphocoris suturalis. The sequence goes on from CM061041.1 coordinate 3,107,261, forward strand.
CATCGTCGTCGAATCTTGGCACAATTCAGTCGAAAAATCGAGTTTCGTGGATGTAGACGAGATCCAACCACAACTTCATCTCGTCCTCATCGTCTACAAACCACTATCATCGAAACTATCGCTTTCTGAACTTGACGAGCAGATGCGATCGCTAGTTGACATTTCGATTAAGAAATTCAAATGAAGAACAGCGAACAACAGAACAAACCAAAATTTTACAGGGAAAATTACGGGGAACACGCGGCAACGAAAGCCGAAGACAGCGTATTTTGTACTCCATGAGCTCCGAAAAATTGTGAAATGCACATGCGTTGACCACGTCCTGGCAATCTAGTTGTGATGGTTTCGAAAAAAATCGAGGACTATTAGAACAGTTCGGAACTGGGTTCGCAAAACACTGCGAACGCCGAACAAGACTGGGCTTGCCCAGAACCGTTCCGAACTGACAGAACGCCAGCTGAGTCGTTGAACGAAAAGAGGTTTTTCTAGCGCAAGCAAACCAGAAGCTAACCACTGAGTCGTACTGTACGAATAGGGAATCGTACGGTTGAACGAAACGATTCAAAAGTCACACTAACGTGACTACACTACTCAAAATCTTCATAATTAAGCCCGAGTCATAGATTACCTAACGTGTAATGAATTCTTTCATAATGGAAGAAGCACCGAATTAGCAACAACTTTAACTGTGGTTTAATCTTTTCATTAGAAATAGGTATAGTAGAAGAAGGAAGAGAACTTGGAAGGGTAGGTAGATGTTGCCCGAATAGGATTTTTGTATTCGTACAACGAATGGACCCAGAGCCGGTCCCAGGCGCATGCGAACCATGCGGCCGCTTAGGGCGCCGGACAGAAGGGGGCGCCGGACAGAAGAATAAATTGGTTTATTTTTATCATTTAATAACGTTTAACAGGACGTTTCCATTTGTTTTGCTCGCGTCACGAGCGTCACGTCACGGTGGGGTTTTCTATTGATTTTCACGTACAACTATTGCGTTACTAGGGAAGTGTAACTCCCTTAGTTTTCATAGCAGGAAAATCGTTAGCCACTTTTTGGAATGCTCTCATTTTATCACATCATCTCATAATCCCTAAGCCTCTGTAGTGTCAAGGAAAGCTGATTTATTACGCTCAGTTATAAACTAATATTGCTAAGTAACCATAATGAACTAGGTAATAATGTGTAAAATTAATCATTATTAAATGATCTGACTGTAGAACCGTAGGTCTACCGTCCGTTTTTTGTGTTAATTATTGAATGGATTGAATTTATTTACATATCTATATGTTTTCTGGTATTTTTCTGTATCTATACTTTGAAAAAAAAAAAAAAAAAAAAAAAAAAAAAAAAAAAAACAGCAAGCTCATTTCACTTGACCACTCTTCGATCACATCGTGTTATTCACTATCTGCTCAACTCATGGGAAACATGTGATCTCAAGGTCATTCAACAATTGAAATACTGGAAATTTCCATATGTAATAATTAGCTTTTATTTTTAAATTTGCCCTCTTTTGGCTTCCAATCCAATATTGGGGGGGGGTGGGGGGGGGGGGGAGGGAGCCATTCCGCATGGGTAACAAAAATGGCTCGGGCCGGCTCTGAATAGACCGCTAACCGTTAGCATTTTTCGAGCATGCGCAATGCTCCATTTCTATTCGTAGTTCCTCCCACTCTACTACGACTCAGCGTTGCAAAAACTCCCTATTGTTTCCACAAGAACCCTCAGTATCAGAACACTGTGCGGAGTACGGATTTTTTTTTTTTTTTTAATTATTATTATTTATTCATTTATTTTTCTTCTTTTTTTATTTTGGATTTTACGGGAGGGGGGGGGGGTTAAAATGTTTTTCATAGACAATTGATCACAAAGGTTTATTATTGAAAATCAACCAAAATCGCGTTATAAACTACGACGATTATCAGCTGAAATAATTCCACTGGAATTCTCTCTTCAAAAAAATCGAATTTATTGTCCGAATAGTGATAAGTAGGTATAGGTGTTTTATTTGATCTCATTAATGCCTGTGTCAATGTCGACACCTACTCTTGGATTCTGATGTACTTTTGTTAAATCCAGAGGGACTGGTATAGATTTTTTATTTTTAGGACGTCTCTATGAAGGTGTCTAATAAGCAAGGCTTAGTAAATAAGAGAGACCCCAATTTATATTTTATTAATTTCTCATCGGTAGGCGTCTACGTCTATGAAACGTCTACGTCAGTCAATGTGTCTACCATAGACTTCGTTACATAATTATAGACATATTTTCTGCGTAGAAGGGCTATCTAATACACAACTAATAAACCTTTGTGTAATAATTGGCAGCGTTTTTCCCTTCCGGATGCATATTTTGCTAATCATAAATCGTATTTATAAGCATCGAACGAAGTGCAAATTTTGTTTCCTCACTACCGTAGATATTTGTGATCGTACTAAAAGTCGAAAAAAATGTGCCTTCCTAATTCCAAATTTCCACTTGCGTTTTGCGTTCCCGTGCTTACTGATCAATTTTGAATACATGTCTGTCAGTGAGTCTGTGAAAATCCTTGTCACGCCCAAAACTATACCAAGTTCTGGCGCCATTTTGATGAAATTTTCAGGAATTGTGCGGGTTTGCTCTTAGACGGTCCCATATAACTTGCATTGCCGTTGGACCAATTGTAGCTATGCGCATGCGCAAATGTTATTTCTTATAATGTTGATTTTTTATCATCTATTGGTCCGATTTCGTTCAAACACGGGAATTGGTTGGATATATTTTCCAGACTTATGTTCCATGAACTATATCACGATTGGTTTTGTAATAACTATACTGCGTATGCGCAAAGTTATATTTGGTTGACACTGGCAAATCTCCGAGACTAATGGACCCGTTCCGATGAAATTTCATGGGACAGCGTGAGTTTGCTTCTAGATGATTCCCTATAAAGTTGATTTTCATTGAATTGACACTAGCATTTGCGCATGCGCAAAAGTGAATTTCTCAGAACGTCGATTCCTCTAGATATATTTGGTCGATTTCGATCAAACTCGGGAGGTTATTGAGTAGGTGCATGTCCAGGATGATGCCTTTGTATTTTATCGCGATTGGTTGAGTAGTAACTATTGCGCATGCGCAAAACTTAACTTGTAGGCACTCAAGGATAATGGACAGATGTTGATGAAATTCTCAAGGATCGTACGGGTTAACGTCTAGACAATCTGCAATCAATTCCCTCGCCTTATATTTACTGTATGTGCATGCGCAATCATGAATTATAGGTCGGGAATCGGAGTAGGCTCATGGCAAACGTAGGAGGACCACTCTCCGGCCAAACGCAAGCTGTTGATGCGGACAGCTGATGCCATTATGATAGATGGAGCCGAGGTTTGGGCAGAAGCCCTTAGGTTCCAAAAATATCGAAACAGGATGGAGGATATGCAGTGCATACAGGAAAGTTTCTGCCCACGCTGCTCTGGTTATTGCGGGAGTGGTCCCAAATGATCTCCTTGCTGAAGAGCGAAGGAGGATCTATCTGCGGAAAGGAGAGAACCCAGTGCGGAACATCAAGAAAGAGGAGAAACACTGAGGAAATGGCAGGCTAGATGGGAGGATGAGACCCGAGGCCGCTGGACATACCGGTTGATTCCCAGCCTGGACGTCTGGGTGAATAGGAAGCACGGTGAGGTGAATTATTACCTCACCCAGTTCCTAACCGGCCACGGTTACTTCCGTTCATTCCTCGCAAAGATGGGAAAGACAGAGGATCAAGGATGCAGCTACTGCCGACAGGGGAATGAAGATGCCCATCACACATTTTTTGTGTTCCCAAAGTGGGGAGGTGCTCGCCGAGTCCTGGAGGAGAGAGTAGGAGAGATTGCACCGGAGACCATCGTCAACAAAATGGTAGCCGAGAAGAATAACTGGAACGCGGTGGCAACATACATTTTTGCCGTCCTAAAAGCCAAGGAGCAGGATAGACCACACAAAAAAAGGAACTACCCCTAAGTAATACTAAATAAGTGGTTCCGGGGTAGTTCTCTATATGAAGAGAGAGTGGTGGTTTTTAGTTGGTATGCCCTAAAAGCCCGAAAAAGGGAAACTCCAACACTCACTCCTCTTCGTTCATAAAGAATTTTCCCCACTCCATACAAAAAAAAAATCATGAATTATCTTGTATATTATCATGTCTACACACATACATTATTTTGGTTTATTATTTTCAATAATAAGATCGTATAGCAAAAAAATTTTATAAACCCCCCTCAAACTTTGTCATTTTACGTTTTGTCATTTTAAGTGCGTAGAATCCAAATTTGCAACCTCTCGCCAGCACACCCATGGGTGCTATGTGCCAAAAATAGGTGAAAAAGTGTCTTTTTCGAGGCTCTCACAATCCTAACACCCTGCATGATTTTCATCACCATTTCATTTTTTAGTTTCTATCTATTCTCTCACTTCTATGCACAGTATAATTCATGCAGTTAAAACTCCAACCTGCTCAACCACAACTGTGCAAGCTAATATTCCACGGTTAGGATAACAATGGGCAGTAGGACTTCGCAACAGAACACTTTAGGACCAGATCATGCACGACCACAACTGCACGACCTAATAATTATTATTCTCATGTTAGGACAAAATTCACTCATCTCAAAATGCACAACTTTCAAATGAATGTTGATGGAAAAATATGAGTGATATGATAGTGTAAGCGTAATAGGGCGGTGAACCTCCGGTCGTGAGATAACGAGACCTAGGGAGTACCTCCAGGTTGGGGGGAAAACTTCCTACACTTGTATTGCTTTCGAATTTCATGTTCCTTCGAAGAATGAATATTTGTTTTTTTCTAGGTCATATTTGTGTGTTAATATCAATGCTTTGCCTACACATATTTAATAACATATCCTCTCGACTTTTCGTACGTACTTAGATACCAGGCAATAATTATTTGAATAGATAGGAGCACAAATCGAGAAATATAAACATGCGTATATAATTTATTATAGAAGTATAGGTTGTGGCAACTCGAAATAGGACACGCCGAGGAGTCTGGACGGGCCTTATGACGTACGCAAGCCAACTAAAACTACGATCATACTCAATTGAAAAAATAATAAACCTTTGTGAAATAATTTGCAGCGTTTTTTATTTTGCATTCAATCATTTCGATTCGCACTTGGTTCTTCTACAAATTCTATACGCCCACGTTACAGTATTTATGTGAGGAAACTGTAGTACCCACTCAACTTGGCAGATGATTTTTGGTAATACTGTCTAGTCATAACGTCCGTAGCATAATTAGGTTGTATTAAATAATACAATGCTTTCTCTCTTGTCAATTTATTTGTGATAGTCCTAAAAATAGATACATTTTAACCAAGCTTAATTCAAACAATTTTTTAAAGCTAACTACTAAGGCTTAGAATACTAGTATGGCACATGAATGACATGTTAGGGCGTCAATGTTAAATTGTCAATATTTCCCTTTGAATAGAGACAGTCTCGCTGTTCTCCAAATAAGTAAGCGCTTACGCTTCTTGATATAAAACTATAGTTGGACTAAAATACATTTAAACACTGTAAAAAGACAATTTAAAAAAACTTAAGACAACATACCCTCCTACTATCATCGGCTTATCATTATTTTATATATTATTGGTAATTCCCTTCCACACCTCATATATACATATGTTATGGAGAATAACATAGTATAACGACCGAAAAAGGCATCTTAGATCATTTTATTTGTGAGAAAAATGCATGTTCTTTCAAAGATTAATCATGCAAACTGAAGCAAAAATTAAATAGGTATCTCTAATTAAGTCACAAATACCTGTTATTATTTCTTTATATATTTTTGTGTACTTATTTATTTATTTTTCTAGCAGCTAAAACTAACGGAGTTTTTGATTCTGTTCTCTTATAAATTTCCTCTTGCCTCCTGCTCGCGTTCGATTGCTTCAAACAAAGCTTTGAAGTTTCCAGCACCAAAACCCTGCGAAACAAACACAAAAAGTTAGGTGGAATTCATTCAAAATGCAGACGAACAGTTTATTTTCTTTCATATCGGCAAAGCATTCTTGTTCTCAGTTTTATTTTTAAATTATACTCTACTCATTCAAATCTTCAGACCGAGTCAGCCTGAATACAAAATTAGACGGAAACACTTCATTTTTTGTAACCCTTTCACCCAGCCAAATAATTGCGAAATTTTTAATCCCGATGATGCAGTGCACAACTTGGTAATTTCCGAATCTAGCGAAAAATAATGATAACGTGCCAATCGGCCCACATTTGGGGAGTAGACCAGTTTTGCGCCAAACCGAAACGTTTTAATGCAGGGTAAGGTCGTGTACGTTGGGCCGATTTTTGCAAAGGCAATTAATAGGGTAAAAACAATCTTGAATCGGCAAAACCACTTCAAATTCTAACACAAGGATAAGTTAAGAACAAAATGCCACAAGTTTTTTAATTTATAGAACGAAAACTCTTCTTACAAAACATGAAATTAGGCATAGCTTGTACCTAAGGCCACTAGTGGTTGAACCTAGGGCCACCTGACTGTGCCTAGGGCCAACGGGTATATATTAAGGAATGTAGTACATAAGAGATTGAAAATCGTTAATAACTTTATTTTAAATTCTTTTCTGCAGCAGTCTTCATTTCAAACAACGTAATAAAGCGAATTAAAATGAACAGATTTAGGTAAAACTACGAGATATTTATTTAAATTCTTTTCCTCATCAGTCTTTTTTGAAACAACACAATGATTGAAACGAATTAAAATCAGTTGACAAGGAAATAATATCAAATACGTAGTTGAATAAAACAAATGAAGACTGCCATATATGCAAAACAACCTGAGTACCATTTTTTGAGAAATACGTTTTTTACGACTGGATGACCATTCGAATGCAAATTCTATTATAATTTTAGAATGAGCCAGAGTTTTCGCAACCTACCTAGTTTTCGGCTTCTTTGCGCGTTTGGGTCATCCACTGCAAGGTTATTCGCACTTCGCGTTTTCAGTTTACGGCGGACTGTGTGTCGTACGCCGCTGTGTCGGTTTGTTGATAACCTGTTCAGTTAGAAGTATGGATGCCCCCCTTGCGATTTCGTCCGATTGTGAAGTGCGTTCTGTGATCAAATTCCTGACCAAGGAGGGGGTTACCGCTATTGAAATGACGACATTTACGATCGAATAGTGACTGGGGATGAAACTTGGGTCTTCCACAATACCCCAGAGTCAAAAAGACTGAGTATGGTCTGGAAAAGTCCCCAGAAAAGAGCACCAAAAAAAGCCAAAATTGCGACATCCGCTGGAAAGATTATGGCCACGGTTTTTTGGGACTCCAAGGGTGTTCTGTTGGTTGACTACCTACCTAAAGGTGAGACCATTAATCCTGCCAGATATTGTGAGAAAAAACATTAAAGCCAAAAGACCCGGACTTTTGAAGAGAAAAGTGCTGCTTCTTCATGACAACTCAAGGCCACATTCAGCAAATTTGACCCAGGAATTGCTCAGAAAATTTGATTGGGAAGTTTTCCCCCACCCACCGTACTCTCCAGACCTCGCCCCGAGTGATTACCATCTTTTCCCGGCATTGAAAACTTTTTTGGGAGGCCAGCGATTTTCCAGTGACGCAGAAGTCGAGGGCGCCGTCAACGAGTGGCTGCGCGGATTGTTCAGAAACTGGTAGGTATGTTGTTGGCTTACAAAAACTCGCCACACGGTATGCATAGTGCCAGGAACGACTCGGCGACTATGTGGAAAAATAGTTCAGGTCTGCAGCTTTCCAACCATGTAAATATTTTAGTCAATAAAGCATTTTTTCGATTTTTTCAAAAATAGGGAAACTTACTTTTGGGATGACCCTCGTAATTTCATCAGTAAATCAGTGTAAAACTTCCAGTCATTTAACATGATCGTATGAGCAAATTTTCGTAGATTATAGTTCAAAGAAATCGTTAATCACCAACTTTATGGCGAATAAATTTATTTTACATAGTACTCAACTTATTTGCTTTAGATTTTCGAAAAAAATGCATAAAACATCTAGGGGAATGAATGACTACTACAACTGGTTTACCGAGCTTTTTAATGTTCTCTCAACTCTGGGTTCTGAAGAACTTTTCACTTTGGTTGATCCCCAAAATGTAAAGCGTATTCTTCCTTCAATCCACGATAAATTGCGATTTTTTTTTTTTTTTTTTCCAGGATATTGACCGTGTGCAACGCGGGGTACAGCTCATTCTTCAGGAGAATCATAGATTATTCAGGCAGGCAGTATTATTTGGGTATTTCTCAGAACGTGTAGGTAGAAAGAGTACTAGGTCAATTAAAGCTGTCCTCTAACCGGTTTGTGACTTTGTATTATAAGGGCAACTCAAACAAACTGAATACCTAGTGAAAACCACTGCAAAATATGTTATTTTGAATGAACCCGACACCCTATACCATTTCTATCTTCGTTGCCCAATGTTGGAGCCTTACCGAAAGCATTTTGTCGCGTGCTATATTGTGGGCCGAAATCTGGTAGATGATGATGATCGGCTATCGATTTTACTCGATTTTCAAGACGATAAGCAGAAAGCTATGAACGTGTTTCATTTTGTCACCATGTCTCTTCTACTCCGATCATCTTCCCCTAATGAATAAAGAAATCATCGAGATAGGATATCCGTATCTATTTGCCTGCATATCAGTATTTATATACCATTTACCTACTCCAGAATAATTAGTTGAACAAATTTCCTACAGGACTACCGTTTCTTACTGCCTATTAGCGCCTAGTTAATTATCAGTCATATGACTGACATCATTCATGTTTTTCTAGATTGAACTAATGAGTTCTTTCTCATTGAAGTTTTTTTTTAACCCTTCTTAATCATTTCAGTCCAGGTTATGTTTTGACTTATTAAGTTGCTCACGAGCCATTTAAGCGTAGGCTTACACTTTATTTTTCCCCCTCTTCTTTGCACATTTCAGGCATTTATATTGAGATAAATATTATTCTATATATTAAGATCTGAACTCATTGTAATTATCACCCTGTGGTTTTATACAATAAACGAACTACCCAACTATTCAAAACATATTTTGGATTTTTAAGGAGTTTAATCACATTTTTTCAGCATAATTTTATGATTAAATTTTTTAATATTCTTGTTCATTGTTGATATACTTCATTTGACTAAAATTCTTCTACAAAATGTTTTTAACAATTTTCAGCCATTTTTAGCAATCTTTTGTACTTTTATTTTATTTTTAAATGTAAGCAATCTAATGTGCTTAAAAAGTGCTGGTTTTTAAGCGGAAGAACGGAATTTTTATCTCAATCCTAAGAGAGTTGTCATCTGGTGTGACACATCCCTACCATATATATATATATATATATATATATATATATATATATATATATATATATATATATATATTAGGTGGAACGTCAGAAATTAAGGTTATGCTGGACCGGTCAGAAAATGTTCTATTCACTGTGGTTTTAAGGATTTTTTTTTTTTTTTAATCAAGATTTTAGGGTGGTATTTTTGCTTTTTTCCATCGAAAAAGCTGTACTTCTACTACGGTATTTTCGCTAATTTCTTGTCGAACTGTTTGCCTCAATCGGGTCAGTTGTTCATAAGAATCAACCAGGTGAATGAAAGTTTCTCATACTCGTATGTCAAAAATAACATACCTGATGATTCCTACGTTGAATGACTTCAATGAATAAAGTAGGGCGGTCCTGCATATTCCTGGTGAAGATTTGAAGTAAATAGCCATTTTCATCGTAGTCAATCAAAATCTTCAATTTCTGAAACAGTACCATATCTCGAAATAAATAACGTTATTAGATCTGCACATAGAATACTATTTCACGATAGCGTTTGACACGAAAAATTTATCGTTTTAGTCGTGTTCAAGTTACAAATTTAGTATTACGGGCCAATTCTAACAAGTGGTTAGAAACACGATTGATACTACTCGAAAAGCGTACGAAAAAGATTAAATTGTTGAAAACCACAGGACACATCGAAATATACTTGATTTCAAAGGAAACCCTAATACAAGCACATTCAATCCTCATTTATTGGATGCAGCAAATCTGATTTCGAATTACAATTAATGGGTTTCCGATTCAGTCATAATTCGTTGACTCAGAACAATAGATCACAGAAGCTATTATCTCGGGAGCAATAGACCGTAAGTTGCTGGCCAGATGTGCACTTTGTCAAACTAGCGAAATCTTCGATGTTAACAGAATTTCGGTTTGTGTATATACTCGTATATATATATATATAAACAATTAAAGAGGACATTGAAAATATGTTGAAAAAAAATTATGCCAAAAAACATACTTGAATTGAATTAATATTTGCGGAAAAATCTATAAAAACTGCTAAAATAAATCTAAAAATCCAAAATCTTTTTTTGGGTTCCTGAATTTTATTTACTTACTGTTTTTCCCACCATAAAATCGGTTTTTAACAATAATTGTTTCTACTCAAATTGCTCAAATTTCTATACAGTTTAACACATAATACGAGAGCTAGAGATGCACAGGCACTGTGAACAAGTCAGGTCAGTCCTCAACGAAGATAGATCTTTGCGGAAGGCAGCAGATGCGGTCAGAGGGGAAGAAGTGATCAACGAGCTACCCCCAAAACACCAGCGTGCCATCCGAAGATCCAGAGATGTTTCCCAATGGCTCACAGTTATACCACTGGTTGCAGATCATTTTGATTTGTCCAAATCACAGTTTCAGGATGCACTGACAGTGCGGTATGGATTTGAACCTTATGGCTTGCCGGTCTCCTGCGAAGGATGTGGAGAGCCAATGGATCTTAATCACGCCCTTAATTGTAAAAAGGAAGGGTTAGTATAACGAGGACACGACAATATCTGGGATGGCGTCACGACCGAGCCAGTTCTACGTGACAATGACAAATGGATGCCAGACCTAGTTGCCGACATAAAAATTCATGGCGTGTGGAACAGCGAGAGACCGGCGTTTTTTGATACTCGCATCATAAATTAATGCTGATGACGTCTCTTACTCATCACAAGAATGGCCTACTATCTCGCAAAACGCAGCTCACACCAAGCATACGAAGTACAATCGAGCAGCTGAAGACCTTAGAGGATCCTTCACACCTTTGATATGTTCGTGTGACGGAGCTCTACACCGTGACTATGATAGGTTTCTGAATAGGATGGCGGCTGTCCTTGCAATCAATTGGTCTCGCCCGTATTCGCAAATTTGTTCTTGGGTTAGGGTGAAACCCAGTTCTCCATCATCCGAGCAGTGAACCTTGGCTCAGAGGAATAAAGAGGGCAATAAGAAGCCTGAGCTTGGAGGATGGGGCAGCTACTCTACTACTGACGGAGTAGCCCAACAAGATGGTTTAGAGGGAAAGTCGGATGAACTTCTAAACCGAGAAGAAAAGCCAACAGCCTCATATAAAATTTGAAATCCCCATTTTCAGAAAATTTCCCACAATAATGTTATTTTAAATAAAATCATTAATTCTTCAAAAAAAAAAAGTTTAACACATAATACGATGGGTACTTAAGAAAATTCTCTCATAAAATCATGCTGCATGACTGAAACTTTTAATGAATTTGGAAAACGCGGAAAGCATCGTAAAATGAAACATATTTACACATATGCTTTACAAGCTTTATGTATGATTAATAAAAAAGTTGCAGTCATGCAGCATGATCGTATGAGCGAATTTTCGTAAGTTAGCATATTAAGTAAATTATGGAACATTGTTTTAAAATTTGAGCTTTTTGAGTGCAAAGAAAGTGTTAGCTGTTAAATTTATGACAAAACAATGTTTCATGCAAATATTACCGATTTTTACAACTAGCGAACGGCATTTTTTGACTGATTTTTCAACTTTGAAATTTTTGAAAACTTGATACATATTCTTATAGGAAATTTTATACTGATTCCGAATATACCACATGTTAGTATGCTGAAAAAATTATTTCGCACAACAAATCGCAAAAAACAGGATATTTTGAAATTTTTTACTACATTTTTGAAAATTTCAACCCGAAGATGTAATCCGATCATGCTGGCCAACGAACTTGAACTTTCGTTTTGTGTCCTTAACATTTTAAAAATTTTTTGAAGTTTCTAGCACAATTCTACGGACAGTTATCGTCTGGAATGACACATACATACATACATATATACATACATACATTAAAAAAATGCGTTAAACTTCAGAATATGATTCAGAATAGCCTGAAACGGATTTCTGCATAAAATTTTTTCAAAAAATCACATTCTACAAATTTTGAGGCGAGAGCAATAGCTTAATTTTCTTCAAACATTCGCTAAAATGCTTTGTTTTTTACGAAATTCGGCAGGGCTGGACAGGTAAGTAACGAATGTTAGGAGATCGGTAGTGTAGTTGTACGCACCTGCAGTTCGTCTAAATCCTCTTGAATCTGAAAGTTATCGGCTTTCAGTCTTTCTCTGAGCATATCGTAGTAGACGTCCGGAACCTCCATGAACTCCTGACCTCTCGCCTTCAAGTTGGTGATCTGTGAACAAGCGTCATCGTCATCAGCTGTGCGACAAATTCTACAGCCAAAATTAAATTGTTGTGGGTCGATTGGTATTTGACCTCACTCATCAACGTATTATATCAAAGAATAATTAACTTAATTCTGATGATACCAGGAAGATGGTTATAGGGTTTCATTAGTTCAAAAGGCAAATCCATACTCAGCCTCGTTCATTTGAGTCGTTAAATTCACAAAATTCACCACGCAACCACAACAATATGTATACCATGACATACGTATTCCATATTACCAGTATGTGATAGTAATCAATACTTACAGCAGAAACAATATCCTGAGTATTTAGAGCAATATGCTGCACTCCTGCTCCTCCGTAGTAGTCGACATATTCCTTGATTTGGCTTCTTTTCTTTCCAGGAGCTGGCTCATTGATAGGCATCTATAAGAAGTTGACTTGTATATAATACATAGATCCACAATATCACACTTTAAAACGCTCCAAATTATTAATCAAAGGCTTATTATAACTTTATAGACAGCCCTTCTGCGCAGATCACTGTATATAGATTGTGCCAGATAATGAAGACACCCCCCCGCACCACCATCAACTTTTTTAATAAATAGGTAGGTTAAGATAAAAAGTGCAAATAGTATTCACCCAATCTTTTCCGTAGATCTCAAACAGGACATTTTTGTGAGTGTGCATATGCTCAAAACGTGGGCAGTGCGCACTTGTTATTTTAAATGGAAACCCCCATTTTTTAATGCAGATTCGAACTCAACCTGAAATTTCATGAAGAAATTACCCATCACTCGATTTTTCGTGTGTGCGATCAGAAACTGGTGCGATTCTCCAGTAAAAGAGAACAATTCTGCTATAAAAGTGGGAAAATGGTGAAATGCCTTCAATTACCACAATTGCCACATGTGATACATGGTTTTTAGGCCGAGCGGAGCGAGGCCTTGGGTCTGCGTGCTAGTACCTACATAAATAGAACCTTCATAATTTCATGGCTGATATTTTCTAAGCCACAGTCAGTATTAAAGCTACTTCAAGTCCTAAAACAGTTGAGCGTAAAACATTAAAGAGAGCGACCGAGAGAATCGGAGGACGGAATATTTCACAAAGTAAACTCATCAGTTGTGATTACATTTTTTTTTTTTAAACAAGCACCTACTACCTACGTTTTAAACAGCATGGTTCTAGGATTGGTTATACAGGGATACTTCCATAAGAGTAGTTCAATCTGAATTTGGACAATGTTTCATGCAAATATTACCGATTTTTACAACTAGCGAACGGCATTATTTCGATTTTTGACTGATTTTTCAACTTTGAAATTTTTGAAAACTTGATACATACTCTCATAGGAAATTTTACGCTGATTCCGAATATACCACATGTTAGTATGCTGAAAAAATTATTTCGCACAACAAATCGCAAAAAACAGGCTATTTTGAAATTTTTTACTACATTTTTGAAAATTTCAACCCGAAGATGTAATCCGATCATGCTGGCCAACGAACTTGAACTTTCGTTTTGTGTCCTTAACATTTTAAAATTTGTTTGAAGTTTCTAGCTCAATTCTACGGACAGTTATCGTCTGGAATGACACATACATATATACATACATACATATATACATACATACATTAAAAAATGCGTTAAACTTCAGAATATGATTCAGAATAGCCTGAAACGGATTTCTGCATAAATGTTTTTCAAAAATTCACATTCTACAAATTTTGAGGCGAGAGCAATAGCTTAATTTTCTTCAAAAATTCGCTGAAAGCTTTTGAAGGACACAAATTTGTTCGACTTCATTTCGAACACAAAGCTTCCCTGCCTTCGGTGGTGAGGAAGCAAAAAATGTTTTAAATTGCAGAAGAAGATCAAAAATCTTTTCTTTTCTTTTTTAATAGCAGATTATTATTTAGAATAAGTTTCTTGCCCTAATAATAATTTTTAACCATTTGTTCGCACTTTAAGAGCTCAAATTTCAAAACAATAACATAATTACACATAAACCGACAATTTACGAAAATTCACTCATACGATCATGCTGAGAATGGAGTTTTTTATGAAGAGCTCTGAATCAAGCCCAAGGGGTAACATTTAGGGGTTAAAATGTTCAAAAATCAAACTGTCAAAACCTTAAATAAAAGTGGAGTTTTACAGTTAGGTAAAATTATACAGTTTCGAATGATCGTCATTATTTTGGAGGAGTTATAATTATGTATTTGGTGGCGATCGTTGTTGGTAGGTATTATAGATTTAATTTTCACGTTGTTATTTAACTCCCTGACAAATAAATCCTCTCGAACCTTTTCCGTTAATTCACTACCCGCAAAATACGGGGGTAATATTGAGCCAGGGCTTAATTTCTTGTTTATTTGAGTGAAAAAACGTGAGTGGTCCGAAGTTGCCCCCACGCGGGGTAATGACTATACCACTTTTACCTTTGTTTTTCATGGGTTCCTAATGCTCGAATGTTAAATTTTGAAATGGGAATATGACGGTGAATAGATCAGGTGTGACATATTGATAGGCCAACTCGATTGAAGAGATACAGACAGAGAAATCTATTAAAATAACCTGAAAACGTGGTCTGAAGTAACCCCATCTTACGGTACCACCCCTTTTATTGGTTTCCGTTAATTCACTACCGCTTAATATTATGTTCCATTGTTCTAAAAACTGTTCCCCAATCATTTGTACGTCCACTTTGGTAAAATAGATTAGAATGCTGTGTGTAGTTTGGTGGTCTGGATGCTCCCAAACTCGCATCTAAAAAATTAATAACATCAAGTAGGTAGTCAATCCCGTAATAAAAATTCAGATTAGTTGGACATGTAGGCCAGAATGATGTGTACATTTTGGTGGTCTGGATGCAGTGGCGGCCGGTGGTCTGCAAAAAGGAGAGGGCACAAAAATATTTACCAATTCGACAGTCAAAACGTTCCAGTCACGCAGCATGATCGTATGAGCGAATTTTCATAAATGGTCGTATTACATTTATGTTAAATTCTGTTGAAATTCGAGGACTTTGGGGACCAATAAAAATTTTAGGATACATTCTATAGCAAACTAACTTTTTGTCAGTAATATTCCAATGAACAAACGATTTTGTGGATTTTTACAATTTTTTCAAGTGTTCCTATCGATTTTTAGCTTATTTTAATGAAATTTAAGTACATTTTTCAGTACAATTTTGTGCTTAAATTTTTAAATGTCCTAGTTCATGTTCGATTAATTTTGTTCGAGTAGCATTCTGCTAAAAAATAGAAATTTGTTAATTTTTAGCGGTTTTTTGCCTTTTTTAGTGATTTTTTAAGTAAATGTTTTGAAATTTGACCAATTTAATGTGCTCAAAAAGTGTTGTCCAACGAACTCATCCTTTCTTTTGAAATGCTTGATTTTTTGGCGAAAGAACGAAGTTTTGATCTCAATTCTATCGAGAGTTATCGTCTGGAATGACACATACATATATATATATATATATATATATATATATATATATATATATATATATATATATACATATATATACTTATATATACATACATATATATATATATATATATATATATATATATATATATATATATAAAGCGTTAAAATCCAGGAATCATTTCAGAATGCCTCAAAACAGATTTTGATGAAGAAAATTTTTGAAAATTTTTATTTTAAAATTTTTGGAGCCATTGCAATAGCTTTATTTTCTAAGAAAATTCGCTAAAACAGCATTGAGGTTTTTCTTCCATTTGTTTTGCTTTCAGTGTGAATTAATTTTGATCTAAACACATGAAACATTAATCCCACTTGGGTCATGTCACATGCCATGGGCAACCGTTATGAAAGAATATGACTACTAAATAATAATAAATTATGATCATTAAATATTATTGATAAATAAATATAAATTAAATAATTAAATAAACTAAATTAAAAATAATATCTAATAGGTAGGTACCTACTTACTAAGTATCTAAAATCTTTAGAATGAACTGTATTATTATTGAAAGTTATCAAGGTTTCGATTGTATTGCACTAGTGAACTACTTAGGAGAAATAATTCTGAAGGAATATTAAAGAACTCAAATTAAATTATGATGAAATGATAGAAGTGTGACGTCATACGTCAATTAAAAATCGGATATTTCAAAAGGCTATAGAAATGTTGTCTAACCCCACAACCACCACTCACTTATGTATAACCTTTTTCTTTAATGCAACATATCCAGAATGATCAATATTCTACTGAAAATATTGATCAGAGATGTTTTCGTTACTCATTCTGTTAGGTTTTGGAGGTGCCTTTGAACACTATAGCTTTTTCCAAATGTGACCTCAAACTGTCGTCAGTTATGGCTGATTTGTTTCTAAGCCCAGAAAAATTCCTTGGTTCAATGAACCATCTCTCTCATCGTGGCCTCTTAATCCTACTTCATAAAGACCACAAAACTTGATGCAATCCATAATTTTAGAAAGTATACATCGATTTCTGTCAACTTGCTCATTGTGTTTCTTGATAGCAAGTTGATGAGCTGAATCTAACTGTTTAACTGTTAGCTCGGCCGATCAAAGCTAATTCTGTGACGTTATTGAGTTTTTTTTTTTTAATTAGATTCGTGAGATTTAATCCGATCTGTCAGATGTTTTATATCAGTCACACCATTCTGAGTCCATAAGCTGGATCTTCGCATCTCAAAAATACATAACATCAAGTAGTCAATCCCTTAGTAAAAATACAGATTAGTTGGACATACAGGTCAGAATGAATGAATGGTAGTGAATTAACGGAAAAGTTTCATCCTCTTGTTTAATTATTGTATATCGCGAAGAGATACGGGTCGATTGATTTCCCGTCCGCACGAAATGCAGTGGTTTGATGCAGAAGTCGTAGGTAGCTATAGAGAGACCTTGGGGTTATGGGTTCTTTCCAACGTTATTCAATTACTACTAACGAGGTATCGAGCAGATTCGCATAACGACCGGTTCCCGGCTCACCTTGACGGTTTCGTCCCAGTTGGTCATCACTATCGATCGAAGGGCTGAAAATTCCGTGTGCAGCTGACTGTCGTCCACTGACCAGAACCGGTGGAACATGAGGGTCTTTTCA
Source organism: Adelphocoris suturalis (assembly GCA_030762985.1). NCBI lineage: Eukaryota > Metazoa > Arthropoda > Insecta > Hemiptera > Miridae > Adelphocoris > Adelphocoris suturalis. Next base: position 3,124,911 of record CM061041.1, read on the forward strand.
TACCTGTGAATCACAAAAGATAACCAATTTATTGATAAATAAATAAGGCTGTTATAAAAACGTCCAGTCATGCAGCATGACCCTATGAGCGAAGTTTTGAAGAAATCTTCGACATTTCATTCGCTATTGATCGTGTAGAGAAATTTTAGAAGTACATAAATAGAACTTCTTCATAATTTCATGGCTGATATTTTCTAAGCCACAGTCAGTATTAAAGCTACATCAAGTCCTAAAACAGTTGAGCGTAAAACATTAAAGAGAGAGACCGAGAGAATCGGAGGACGGAATATTTCACAGAGTAAACTCATCAATTGTGATTACTTTCTTTTTTTTTAGCATGAATATGCTTTAGCCGTGACCTAACTACCGAAAAATGTCCCACGAGAGTGCAACGAAAGTAGCGCCAATAATTGTGATGATTTCCGCTTACAACCGAGTCGTTGCTAGGGATATGACACTTCGTCGTTTTTCATCCCACAAAATTCGTTGACCATTCGTTCGAAAGCTCTCGATTTATCCAACCATACTATATTAACTACTGAGAAGTGCGTGGCCAACAAGCTGAGTTATGAGCATGGTTATATGAATAATTGTTTACACACAGGTGATCATTCTCAATTATTGATATTGTGAACATGATTGCAACCTTTTGCTAATTTCTGATGATTTCATTGAGCTGGTGTTTCGATTATGTGATTCATAGCAGGTGATCCGAACATTGCGAGAACGGTTTGATTTGTGAAGCGGTGGTTAAATAATATTAATAGGTAATTTCTATACTTTACACTATAGGAAGCTGTAATTTCGTATGTAGCCTCTTTAGCCTCTTTCTATAATAAAGTGAATGTTTATTCGCGAGTTTCTATTAGGAGATCATCATCTCACAAGAGCTCAATCGTCGTGATCATTTCTATAATAAAGTGAATGTTTACTCGCGAGTTTCTATTAGGAGATCATCATCTCACAAGAGCTCAATGGTCGTGATCATTTCTATAATAAAGTGAGAGCGAGGAGCTAAAACATGATTCCATGTTTTAGGATTGATGGCAGAATGATAAACAGAGTTCAGAGGCCGATGGGGGGTCGGGTTCAGAGAATCGACGAGGAGTGAGTCGTGTACGGCTAAAGCATATTCATGTTTTTTAATTTTAGCCGTCAGGCTCAAAGGAACTGTGGCTTTTTTTCCCGTATGTTTACCTAGTTCGCTGGTGACGGTAATTATAAATTTAGAGTCCATCAACTACACTACAAAATGAAAAAAATGGACTTCAAAAATTTCAAAATTGTAGGAAGAGAATCAAATTTGCAAAAAAGGATATTTCTAGAAATGGTTAAGATAAAAAATTCAAATTCAATTAACTTCCGTAAAGACACTCAAAACTTGAGCAAAATTTACTCGTATTTGATTGATGGGCTCTAAATTTATAATTACCGTCACCAGCGAACTTAGTAAAACAAGAAAAAAACATCGTTACCAACATAAACGTAAACAATTTTAAATTTGATTTTCAAAAAACTCATAACTTTAAATTTGATTACTAACAACAACAAAAAGAAAACTATTAGTAAGTAGATATTTTATATTTTTGAATATTAATCTCCCTGAAGAAGCCGCAATTCCTGGGGAGAAACGTTGGAGTTTAAATGAAGAACCAATTTGAGGACGGAAGGCCTTTTTTATAAAGGTAATTATAATCTGAACTGTCCGAATAAAGAAATGTAACCAATCAAAAGTCTCCATGGGCTCATAAAAATATTAACAGGATTTTGAGTTGCACCTGTTACGCTCCAGGAAAATAACTCTCACAGTCGAAGAGGTTTGGTCACCCTGGCCTCTTAGCTCTGGTCGTTAGAGCGTTGCAACTCCGAGGGAAAGCTATTGTTATGGCCTCTGCTTCGTTGATACCCTCAAAAGTAAATGTAGGTACGAAATGGACATGCCAGTAAGTAACGACTGCCTATAATACATTTTTACTTTAATAAAATATTATACATATTTACCATTTCGCCACGTCTTCCATGGCCATGTCCGGTTGGTTGCCGACCACGTGATCAACGAAATCCAATTTCCCTGGGGGCCTGCAACAGAATAAGTGTTGCGGTTTGGAATTGCTGTTATTATTAAAAATAATAGAGCTTGGCAATCCAAAATATTGCGAACACGCTAATCAGCAGGCAAACATCACTTTTAGGGTAAGAGCTATAGTAACACAAAAAAGTCAATGAGCTAAAAATTATATTTTTGTCTCTGAAAACCTTTTAGTGGCTGAGTAGAAGCCTGATTTGACATAGGTATGGAAAACCCCATGTAATTTGAGAAAAAAAATCAATTCCCTACCTTTTTTTATGACTGAAAGAGAACGTAAGAGAGAAAAGGTTCTGATATACGGAAAGAACAATGGAAGACGTTTTAAAGTTATCGAAAGAGTGAGAGGGGGGGGGGGGGGGGGGGGGGTAATATCATCTCACAGACTCATAAAAATGTTGTTGCGGCTGCATGCAATAAATTTAATGAATTTGATTAATGACAGGTTTGAGTGTGAGTTGGACATCTTGAACTAATAAAACCCAAAATGTACGTGCACCCTATGAGGCTGGATTATCTTTTAACCGAAGCCTCCTACCTAATAGCCACACATTAAACAGTAGCTCTAATTTCTGGACATTGCATCGTAGCATTAGTTCCCGGACCCTATGCCTGTAGCACTAATTGTCCGACTACCAGCCAGTAGCACTAATCTAATAGTAGGACCTATTAGAATGTAGGTAGCTCTAATTGCTCAAGTGCCAGATTTAGAGTGCCGTGGCATTACATGAACTGGTAAAAAGGAAAGAATGAAAATAATCAACTAAAGAATGGAGAATGTCGGATCGATGATATCACTGCATAAGAATAAAAATTTAAAAAAATAAAAACGTTACACTATCTGTGAAAGATCCATTTAAAGGATCGACCAAAGACGATAAGGTTGAATTCGATTATCATCAGAAATGCTTGCATACGAGTCTGCAACACATTGGGACATTTTATATCTTTAGTTGCTGACTCGTATGCAAGCTCTAAGAGCCACTCAGCTGATCCGGACCCTCGTCATCGTCAAGTAAATGTCCTAAAGAGGCTACATACGAAATTACAGCTTCCAACAAAGCAATATAGCTTTGTAAAGCATAGAAATTAGCTTCAAGAGCCACTCATCTGATCCAAACCCTGGGCATTGTCATGTAATGTACTAAAGAGGCTACATACGAAATTACAGCTTCCTAGAGTGTAAAGCATAGTAATTAGCTTAAAGAGCCACTCATCTGATCCGCACCCTGGGCATCGTCAAGTAAATGTCCTAAAGAGGCCACATACGAAATTACAGCTTCCAAAAAAGCAATATAGCTTTGTAAAGCATAGAAATTAGCTTCAAGAGCCACTCATCTGATCCGAACCCTGGGCATTGTCATGTAATGTCCTAAAGAGGCTACATACGAAATTACAGCTTCCTAGAGTGTAAAGTATAGAAATTACCTATTATAATGATTTAACCACCGCTTCACAAATCAAACCGTTCTCGCAATATTCGGATCACCTGCTATGAATCAAATCATCAAACCAGCTCAATGAAATCATCAAAAACTAACAAGCGGTTGCAATCATGTTCACAATATAAATTATTGAGAATGATCACCTGAGTGTACACAATTATTCAAATAACCATGCTCATAACTCAGCTTGTTGGCCACGCACTTCGCAGTAGTTAACATAATATGGTTGGATGAATCGAGAGCTTTCGAACGAATGGTCAACGAATTTTGTGGGACGAAAAACGACGAAGTACCATTTCCCTAGCAGCGACTTGGTTGTAAGCGGGAATCATGAGAAAACCAACCGTAACGCTTTTTTTACGCTTTTTGTTAACGCTTTTATCGTTTATGTGCCAAAGTAAAGACATAAAATGTCTAAAGGCAAACTTGTTAGTGAGGTTTGGATGAGAAGGCAGATAGTTGGCAGTTGATAGCTGGATCAGAATGAGCACTGGGGGAGATAAGCAGAGGTATATATATGCTCTTTCCCACTGGCCCGCTACCCTTTCCAGTAGACCTTTTACCCTCTCTGCGCTCTGCTCTCCACTCAGGCTCTTATCGTTTTTATTGGTAAAAGTGTAAGTTACAATGGCCGGGCAAAAAAAAAGGTATTTTTATCCAAGGGCACACTGTCTTTAGTTCAAAGAGTTGCCGACATTGGCAATACTCATTGCCGTAACATTGATGACATTCATCTCCTTTTCCCATTCTGAAAAGCTTACGATTTGGCTTTTAATATATACAGGGTGGAAGCGGATAAGTGACGAACATTTTTTTGCGTTAGTCTGCATAAGAAATGTAGTCAAATGCCGCCAACCACATATTTTTATCTCAATCCGTACTGGAGATTTGATTTTTTTGAAGGTTTTTTCAGGAAAACGGTGTTTTTGACATTTTCATGTCTTTGCTTTGGCACATAAACTGAAAAATCGTCGCAAGGTTATTTAAATAATTGTGTACACTCAGGTGATCATTCTCAATAACTGATATTGTGAACATGATTGCCACCGCTTGTTAATTTCTGATGATTTCATTGAGCTGGTGTTTCGATGATTTGATTTATAGCAAGTGATCCAAATATTGCGAGAACGGTTTGATTTGTGAAGCGGTGGTTAAATCATTTTAATAGGTAATTTCTATGCTTTACACTCTAGGAAGCTGTATTTCGTATGTAGCCTCTTTAGGACATTTACTTGACGATGCCCAGGGTCCGGATCAGATGAGTGGCTCTTAAAGCTAATTTCAATGTTTTACACTCTAGGAAGCTGTAATTTCGTATGTAGTATCTTTAGCACATTTACGTGACGATGGCCAGGGTCCTGATCAGCTGAGTGGCTCTTAGAGCCACGAGCGTACGAGTCTGCAGGGGGGTAGGTGATGTACCCTGGCTCGAATTCAATAAAGTACCCACGGGTGTCGGAACAATGAGTCAGCACGATCGCGAATTCAATTAAGTACCCATACGGGTGGGCGGTTTATCTTATGGCAAATTTAATTGATTTGTACGCCCCGCCGTGCAATGCAGGGGTGAGATCTGCCTAGTAATAAATACAATAAGAAAACACACATGAAAATGTCCCAATGAGTTGCAGACTCGTTTGCAAGCATTTCCTTTCATGTAAGCTGTAGTATGTTCAAACGTTGCAAGTAAGAAGCAAAAAAAAAATTGATGAACTTCCTTCAACCGTAACCACACATCATGTGCTGTCTTTTTCTATTGATTTTCACGTACAACCAATGCGTTACTAGGGAAGTGTGACTTCCTTAGTTTTCATAGCAGGAAAATCGTTAGCCACTTTTTCCTTTTAAACTCAAATTTCTCCACTTTACCTCAGTTAATTTTAACTTTTGACCTCATTTTCAAAATTAGCGTTAAATTTACTATAAGAATAGTGTACTTGGGTTCTTAACAAGTGCTATTCAAAGGCCTTCAAGTCAGCTCAAACATTGACAATTTAGAAAAAATAAAATTTCTGAAAATCTTCGAAACTTTACTACTCTTTCAAAAAAATCCTGGAAACTGGCAAATCTCATGAAAACTACTTCATCTAATACTCTTTCCAATGGTATAGTCAATTTTACTTTTACTTTGTTATTTAGGGGAGAAAATCATGTTTTAATGTTAAAAAATGTGGGGTTTTCAATGAAATCGTTGGTTTTCTCGAAAAATGAACCTCGATGAACCTACGAGCGTAGCAAACAAACTAAAAATTTGTGAGTTTAATGAATGATTTAATGAAACTTGAAGATAACATTCAATCAAGACTTTCTACTACCGTAGCACTAAGAAAAATTCCACAACTAGATGTAGTAATAGTAAACAATGGAGCCAAGAGAACTACAGCCTACAAAAAAGCTGTCGAATACCCTCGACAAAACGGCAATTTTTCCTATGCCCCTTATAATTATATCCCTATCCTAGATTTATTATATACTCTTATACATAAAACTTACAACAGCCTGCTAAGGGCATCTTTCTGGGGGTTTTTTACGTATCCAGGTAGGAAAACACCATTATATTTCGATCGATCGATGAATGTATGCGTTGTATCTCCGAACTGAAAATTATTTATATTATTAGAAGAGATGAGGTAATTCACAGAAATGGGTGTTTACCGTGTTATTCAATACGGTAGGTAGGGACTTGACACACCAAATCTGTAAATTATCAGTGTAGTTTAAGTCCAAACGTCTAGGTAGGTAGGTACTGCAAACACAAAATGTAGCAAGCATATAACCAACGAGAATAGAAGATACTAGAGTGGCCCTGTGCGCCCGCAAGATGTGTCACGCTTCCCCCACCCTCTGGTTCCCCAACTTTCTTGGGCCTCCCTGCCTACTACGCAGTATTCGCCACTTTGCCACTGTTTTCGTGCTGTTTTTCGCCTCGTTTTCTTTGGTACTCGTTAGTGTCGTTTCTTTTTCTGCACGAGAATGGGTGTTTGCGTAGCATATGGATGTACCAATAAGGGTCCTAAGAAGAAAGCATCTGGCGTTAGTGAAGAAGTACATTCCTTACCTTTCTATCTAATCTGTACAATGGCTATTTATGTCGATCATTCCTGAGTTTGTTGCGATAGAGGAATGAGGAGTTGGTCGTTGGTGGAGGATTTTGTCACTGATGTCACAAAGGGATGAGGAGGGGTTTAGCTCATCTCCATTACTAGATTGTTAATTTTTGGAAATTAATGGGAAATTGAGAAAATGTCAACTGACGCACATGAGGATCGCTTAATACAAAAGGTCATACAGTATACTAACACTATACTGTATAGTATACTAACACTCAAAATGTATTGCAAAACATTAAATAAATGAAAAAAAATTAAATAAAGGTGTCACTTGTGTGATAATCATTTTTTTGTTTCAAATTTGTGAAAATTCAAAGAAAATTGAGAACTTGTCAAGGGGTGCATAGAGCACAAAAGCGAATAATCACGTTTTGTATTAGTACCATAAAATTGGGACAAAAATCAAGAAAAAACTATGGTTTAGGGCTTCATTCGCGTGATATTGGAAAACTATTTCGAAGTTTTGAAAATTTATGTAAAGTTGAAAAATGGTCTAACTCGCAAACCATCAGATTATCACTCTAGGATACTTATATTACGCATACATATAGATTCCATGAACTTGAGTTTTCCATGTTTTATTCTTTTAGACCACGAAAAATACATTATTTATACCTATATGATACCTAATGACCCAGTTAACAATTTCTACGCACTCAAAGTGCACACATTTTCAATTAAAAATCATTCAAATCAACATTGAAATTAATTTCAAATTCATTCATTCATTCATTCGTTTTTATTTTTTTTTATTTTTTTATAATTCGATAATGTACAAAAATTTGCTCCTACGATCATGCGGGAACTTTTTTCTAATTTGCCTGATTGAGGATTTTGCTCAAACTTACCCTCCATGGAATTTTTAAAGATTATTTGAAACAATGCAATGTTCTAACCTGCATTCATGTCGCGAAAACGAGGAAGCCAAGTGTCACATCTAACTTGGCAGACTTTTTTTGACTATAAAATATACAGATATTTTTTGATTTCAACACGAATCAGCCAAAACTCAGCCCTTCGGGCCTCGCAGGGGGGCTACTTTCCGCCTTGAGCCTGCTGCTAAAATGCTAAAACATGGAACAAGCTTTCTTCCCGCTAATTCGTAAATGTAAATAAATTTAAAACTACGACATAAATGTTTTACTAATCGAAATTAGAACAGAGTACCTAAGTAGGTAATTTTCTGTTATGGTGTAATTATAACCAAGATTAACTTCTCAACCAAGTAACAACAAAGCAAGCGGCATTGTTTACTATATCAATTTATAACATAAATAAATATAAAACTACGACATGAATAGAAGAACAAGTACGGAAGAAATGCGTGATAAATCGAGAGCTTTAAAACGAGTGGAGAACGATTTTCGTGGGATGAAAACTAACGGCGATACATTTCCCTAGAAACGGGTCGGTTGTAAGGTGGTAACGCTCCGCAGGGCGGGGTTGGGGAACCAAGGGGTTGGGGGGGCAGAGCACACTTTCGGCTCGGCGGCTTGCACGGGAAGGGCCGCTCTAGTATCTTCTATTCTCGTTGTATATAACAGCAAAAAATAGATTTTACCGTCTGAACTATGGCCATTCGAACAGTACCATTTTCATCCTTCTCTTCCCAAATGTCTTTTACGATTTTTGCTCCCCTCTCTTTGGCTTTCTGAAATATGGAGAAAAAACGAAGTATGAAGTATAGGGAACGAAATATAGGGTTTTCAGTAAGATTTCTGATGCACGAGATATTGAATCAATTAGCTGTTGTGTGACGGCATACTACCTGCAGCCAAGTGGTATAATAATGTACATGTCTTGTATTAGTAATGCTGTGGAACCTATGGAATTGAGTAGTTCTTTCCTATAAATGGTCATGGACATAAGGGAATTTACTTGTAAGTCGGCTGATGAATGGAGTCACAGTTATAACGGAGAGATAATGTTGTTTCTGTGGCCTGTATTGTTCAAATTTTTCACAACTTCCCCATGTAACTCTCTTTGTTTGGAATAGGAATCCAGAATTAATAATAATGCTCTCACGACACTTACATTATTAAAAGTAAGCGTGAAGGACCTGGTTTCGTAAAACACACCAGGTGTTTTCGATTCCCCAAACCCTGTTTATCTTTCAGAAATTGCTACTTGTCTCAGTACAGAGACCCTCTGAATGCCTCTTCACATGAATTCCCATGGAACCACCATATGATTAAGATCATAATAATTGTAAATCTTGTGATTTCTGCCATAAATGAGTTGACGCTTGGTACACACCCTTCTCCACTGTTCCCGCGAACTCTGACGGCCCGTTCAAAAGTCAAGTTGTTAATGCACATTTTTATCTACACTCCGAAGAAGAGGAAAGTTAGGCCTGTAGATTCAGGGGCGGACAATAGTAGATATCAGGAAAAGATTATTAGGGGAGTATGGTTAGGGGTTTGGTGCTGAAGTCTTCGTAAAGGGTACGAATATTACAATTATTTCCTAAATCTGGTTGCAGAGTTTATCATAAGTATATGCAGTCAATAGTAGCATAGCATATTTCTACCCATCTATTTTGCGTTGCGTACTGAATGCTCACCTTTACGATGATGTCGATGTCCTCTACTGCGAACGCCACGTCTTTGACGCCATCGCCGTGTAGCGTCAGGTGACGATGCAACTCCTTTTCCGTTGGCTCGTACGCAGATACAAAAACGAAGACGATCTACGAAAATTGTAAACAATTACCATTACAATATTACGAAGAATCAAATTTAAAATGTCTTACAAACTACCTAATAGTTGTATGGAAAATCTAAATAATTCGGATTTTCTAATAGGTACAACCTTAATGTCTTTTAAATTAGACTGTGGTGAATTTACCACCCAAAAAGACACCAGAAATGTCTTTAACAATCAAAGACGATCGGGTCCAAATTTCCCTCTCGGGATACCTACGCAGAATTTAACACATTTAAATTCTCCCTGTAGGACAGACCCGCATAACCGGATCATGTATCCACTACAAACGGTGACCCCATATCTTTGTACACAGACTACAAAGCAAACTCAAACAATAAATCCACTACATAGACATTTTAAAAAAATGAACTAGTGATCGCAGTATTTATTATATAATTTGAAGGGACAGTGTCAATAAACCTGAAGGGAATTGCAAGAATTTTCTCACCGAATTATACAAATCACGGCAACTTGTTAACAACAAGGTTTGAAGTCGACAGACTTCAAATAACCGTGGGATAACCCTCTTGGGGGCCTGTGGAAGTGATCGCGAGAAAGACGGTCTTCTTTTCGCTCTTCTTAAAATAATTCTTGCTCTTGAAAATAAAAGTAAAAAATGTCATCTTTTTTTTCCCTGTTCATAATTACGAGTCCGTTGACTCACGCGGAGGGCGAAGTCTTTGGATTTATTCAATATACTTCTTTTTAACATAGAGTTCACTTCAACTTTGAAACTGATAACGATAGCGTTGCGAAGTTCGTCACGAATGCAGCTAAAGAAGCGGAATTTCCTGGTTAGGTACCCAGTAGTACAAAACCAAGGACTACCTTGAGAAGAAAAATCCCCGAAAAATCTCTTATTTGAACAAGTGATTCTCTTCTCTACTGATTTGCTCCTTTATTTTGTTTGAAATTTTATTTTTACTGGGTAATAAAGGCATGGGAAATTCATTGGTTTATACGTATTGAAGGGATCTAATGCATATAAGGCTTCGAGCCAACTGGTAGGTATGAATACTTAAAGATCTGTACTTACTTTATTCTGCTTGACTACGTGGTAGGAGTATTCTCGAGATCCAGTTTCCAATCCTTTGTACGCGAGGTATTCGAAGCCCAATCGAGCACAGTAGTGACTTGCTGCCTACGGGTACAAGAATTGATATTTCATTCAATTCCAGCGCCTTCACACATAAGGTAGATAATTTTTGAAGTGCCTAATCATTTCAAAAGTAGTCAACTAGGGGTACTTAGTTGGTACTGGTATATTGAAGGTAGGTACCTATACCTACCTACACACATTTAGTAGGTATACAAAGTTGGATAAGAAGTGAAAACATAAGTCAACCTTCTGGAATCAAATCTAGAGTACGCTGTGATTCGTCACAACAATGGGAGGGAGTCAACGGTCGCCCGAACTTCTGTTTCTTTTCGAACCCAAAGAGTTCAACGCAGGCCATCTCATCTAGACGGTTAAGTTCTTTACTAAAATGAGGGGCGAATGAGATGATTCAAACCCCAGTTTTATACTTCCCTAGTAACCACCACATGTTGTTCAAAGCAACTATTTTTCTCGTAAATATTGTTACTTTCATTGAAATGTATAGCTTACGTTTAAAGTCGATTAAAGCCTTATTTCTTCAAAAGGTGTTCTATGTGTTGATCATTTCAAACAGTTACCTACTCCATTTTAAATTGTAGTGCGTCAAACCCGCGATGTACCAGCCGAATATAACCTTGACTGTCAACGTGCAATGTTTTTATCTAATTTACAATGAATGCGGACTGTTAGAAGGCCTAAGTGAGAAATTAATTATTATAGGTAGTAGACTCCTAGCCAAAAAAGATTACAATCCAAGAGCCAGGACCGAAATTTGAGATTAGATTTTGAAAAATTAGTCCGAATGCTAAACGGCGGCCTCATAAAGATTGCCTTATTTGCTCATTTTAAAGTTTTTCTCTAATAATTCCTAAAGAGCATAAAAAACAAAACGATTCGATCTCAAAACTCTGAATTATCTCTCAAAATAAACGAATTACAAACAATTGAGATTCGGGCTGATTTTGGGCGAGTCCTCTCCTCCCCCTGTAAAGACTTTTGCCCTTCAAAATCGCCTAGTGGCGTTAATACTGCCGTACTAAGAATAGATCCCGTATCTGACCAAACCCTACTTTTGGAAAATTGCGTTTGGTTTATTATTTCCAATAATAAGCCTATGTGATCGTGTGGCAAACAATTTTTATAGCCCCGCCTCAAACTTTGTCACTTTACGTTTCAAGGTGCGTAGAATCCAAATTTGAAATGTCCGTCTGCCGTTCGCCGTCCGCCGTCCGGGCCATAAAAGGCCTAAGAATTGACTTTTAAAAACCCGTTCTTTCGCACATAGACTCCATTTGGGGTCTAGTTGGTCCTAACGTTTAACCATCCCGATCGCTTTACTCGCATAGATGCTATGGGCCAAAAACGGGCGAAAAAGTGTCTTTTTCGAGGCTTTGAGTGTTAGACTGACATGTTAAAACTCCAACCTGCTCAACCACAACTGCGCAAGCTAATATTCCACGGTTAGAATAACAATGGGCAGTAGGACTTCGCAACAGAACACTTTAGGACCAGATCATGCACGACCACAACTGCACGACCTAATAATTATTATTCTCATGTTAGGACAAAATTCTGCTTTCGAATTTCATGTCCCTTCGAGGCATGAATATACGTTTTTTTCTAGGTCATATTTGTGTGTTAATACCAATGCTTTGCCTACGCATATTTAATAACAAATCCTCTCGACTTTTCGTAAGTACTTAGATAATGATATTATTAAGGCCATGATTATTTGAATAGATAGGAGCTCAAACCGAGAAATATGGCAACTCGAAATAGGACACGCCGAGGAGTCTGGACGGGCCTTATGACGTACGCAAGCCAACTAAAACTATGATCATACTCAGTTGAAAAAATAATAAACCTTTGTGAAATAATTTGCAGCGTTTTTCTATTCGTACAACGAATGGACAGATAACCGTTAGCAATTTGCATGCGCAATGCTCCATTTCAATTTGAAGTTCCTCCCACTCGACTACGACTCAGCGTTGAAAAAACTCCCTATTAAAATGCAGGCAGACTGGAACGGAACAAGTACCTATTGAGAGGCAGGTAGTGAAGGTCCGTGTAAGCCAAGAGAGAAGTTACGATTGTATCAAGTCACAAACCTGTTTGGCGTTTCCGACCCAAAAAACGATGTGATCGAACGAGAGGAATTTTCCACCTTCTGGCTGGAAAAAAAGAAACAAAATGAAGTTTGAGTCTTGTATAATACATGTAGGTAGTAGTGGGTTTATATGTCATGGGAAATAATCCTAAACTAAATTCACACCTACACTTAAATTATCTCCACTGAGGAATCGAATTTAAAACTAAATAGGTAGGTATACAGGGTACATACAGGTAGGTATACAGTTGTACAGGAACACAGGGAGTTCACACTTAAGATTGTTAATCTCCTAGGGATCGATTCTACCACTAATTTCCAACAAAAACTTCCTCTTTCCAATTTTGTTGAAAACCTAAATTTTTCGAGTTTTTTTTCACTTTTAAGTTGTTTTTTATCGTGTTTTCGACCTTACACGACTAAAATGGCCATATCCCCCATATCTCACAATGAAATCTTAAAAATAGATATATCCGGAAAGACCGTTAAACTTTCCTTTTCTTTTCTTTACATTTTTTCTTTTCTTTTTACAATAGGTCACGTAGGAGAAAAAATGGACTAGACGTGAGAATTTCACACTTTTTAAAAATTACTGTTTTTTTTAGGGTGCGTTAAATATTGAAACAAAATTGTAAAACAACGTACGCGTTGCAGGAAAAACTTGCCCAAAATCTCAGCTATCCAACGGTATAATCAATTTTTATTTTATTTTACGGTTGAAATTTGAGCAATTTCAGTAGAAAGAAATAGTTAAAAACCAATTTCATGGCAAAAAAAAAACTCATACTAAATAAAATTTTGCAATTAAAAGAAGATTTTGGATTTTTAGATTTTGTTTCCGATTATTGATGAACCCATATATTTTGAGCTGTGGTCCGTATTATAGTCTAGTATAGTTTTATCTGTTCTATTAGCCTAATTTTAACTAATGTACTCGTAGATGGTTAATCTTACCTTTGGTCCTTTATCCGTGTAGGTTGTCTGAAAAAAAGTAAGCTATCATTAATGTTGTTATAAAAGCTAAATTATAGGTATTGCAAAGTAAATAATGTTACCCCTAACATCATGATTGAAATTCCATATATTTATCTAGTTCAAATAGTTTTAAATAGCTACCCCTAATCCGAAAACAATATTACATTCATAGGGGACCATGCACAACCATATTGTGCTCAACCCGAAATTTTCATTGGGAACGAGAAGGGTAATGATGGAATTATTCGACCACGCATTTCATATCTTTACATTAGCAGAGACCATGACGTTAAGGGCCTGACATGTATGATCCCTGAAAGACGGAGGAACATTGCTGTCTAGAAATTTTGAAATGTGAGTTGAGATGTCACATCAGCTCAAACGTAGACAATAAATAAACTGCTTCATTCAATACTCCTTCCTACGGTATAATCAATTTTACTTTTACTTTGCAATTTAGGAGAGAAAATTACGTTTTAATGTTGAAAATTGTAGTTTCTACGTATTTTTTTACGCTGATTCGAAAGGCAACACTCTTGTAGATCTCCCCAACTCCGTTAATAACCTATTTTTTATGTTTATAACTGATTTTTTATGTTTACTTATAAACGGTTATAACCGATTTTTACACTTAAACTCAACAATTTTTATTTTGTTTTTTATGCTTAAATGTATGTGTGTTATGGGGTAAAACTAGTTATTTAAAGTGTAAAAATCCATTATAAAGGAGTTGACGAGATCTGCAAGTCAGCGTGAAAAAAAAAAAAAAAAAAAAAAAAAACAACGTAGAAACCGACCCCGTTTATAGAGATTTATTTTTCAAGAAAACCATCGATTTCTTTGAAGAAAAAAAAACATATTTTTCAACATTAAAACATAATTTTCTGCCCTAAAAAAACAAGTAAAAGTAAAATTGACTATACCGTTGGAAAAAGTATTAAGTGAAGCAGCTTTCATGAGAATCGTCAGTTTCCAGGAATTTATTTGGGAGTGTAGTAAAATTTTTAAGATTTCCAGAAATTTTATTTTTTCAAAATCGTCTGTTTGATCTGATGTGAAGGTCTTTAGATGGTTTTTTTAAGGACCCATGTACGCCATTTTTTTGCGAAATTTAACGCTAATTCTGCAACTGAGGTCAAAAGTTGAAATTAAATGAGGTAAAGTGGAGAAATTTGAGCTTGAAAAGAAAAAAAAATGAACGATTTTTCTGAAACCCCTTTTAAAAAATCATATGTCGAGTACGGATTAAGATTAAAATATACGGTTGGCGGCATTTTCCTGTTTTATTTATTTATTTTTTTTTTTTTTTTTTTTTTTTTTTTTCAGACTAACAGAAAACATTAAAATCTAGGATTGTGTTCTTTGTAATAATAATAATAATAATAATAATAATAATAAAACCGTTTATTCAGAATAGGAACAAGTTCCCGCCAAGTAACCATTGACAAAATACAGTAATACAATTCGGAGAAATGGAGAGCAAAAATAAAAATGGGAGGAAGTTATCAAACAGTAACGAATACATTACAGATGAAATTAGGAGAGGAATGATTAGAAGTTGTGGGCGGGGGAGTGAAGATAAGATGAGGAAAGATAGGGTAAACGAGGAAACAAGAAGGGGCAGGAGAAAGAAAAAGCTCATTACTCGAAATGCTCACTAAGGGCAGAAGTGAAGGCACTAAACGATGGAAGGGACCTAATATCTACAGGCAGACCATTCCAAATCCTCGGCTCTGCTACGCGTATGGATTCATTGAACGGTTTAGTTCTCGCAAAAATTTGCTTTAGAGTCGCTAGCCTAATGGATGAACCGAATGAAAATAAGGAGTCCAGGTGTGATGGTATTGAGGTGGATCTGTGCAAGTCCCCGGCCACCTCGCCTACATTCGAAATTTCGAAGCCATCTAAATAGCTAATTTTTCCTTTGAAATTTCACTAAAGTCGCAAACTTCAGGAATCTTTGTTTCAGAATGCCTCAAAAATATTCCCATGAAAAAATGTTGGAAAAATAGATTTTTCCCCCTCTCTTTCTTCGCCTATTGCAATAGCTTCATTTTCTGCAAAATTCGAATATAGAAACCTAGATCGAGTGATATAAGTATATAAATATTGAAGCTGTGTTGTGAGTTGTGTACATTGTCTAATAGTTGGTATCTACTCGAACTCACGGTTTGGAAATAAATATATTTTCTAGGTTAGGTAGGTACATACTTATTATTTAGTTGAATAATCTTACCATTGTAGCCTTTGAAAAATAGAAGTTCCAGGGAGACTGAAGTTGGTTTGGAGTTGGAATGTAAAATCAAGGCCTGGAGAAAGAGTGGGAGCTTTATATGTGAAGAGGCTCGGCTGATCCAGAACGTTTCTGATTGGTGAATGCGAGAGGCTTGTCCACTTCTGTCCCGACCCGTTCGGCTTGTTTGTTGGCCATGGGGTAGCTCCGTGATAAACACATTTGCAAAAAGAAGATTGAATTTCATTATATTTCTGTTCACGATATGACTTAGATATTGGTTGTATTACTGCAGAAAGGCAGCTAAACATCTTTGCCGATTCTATAACAAAATCGGAGTGGGTTTAAAGGTCTTTCCCCTATTTGGTGACCCAGCTGAAGAGAACAGGAGAAACTCATTCTAGTTACAAGTAACGAAAGAAGTAGAAATAAAATGAATGTTCAAGGAAAACCTTCCAAATACCAACGTAATCTCTCAAAACTCTTGAGGGGGGGGGGGGGGGGGGATTGAGAAATTGTCACAGGCTCGGAAATTTTGGATACCAATTGCTCTGAACAGAATTCCGTTTTCGGGTATTCACTACTGAAGGATCGGCCCGAATCTGCTGACATGACTGAAGAGAACAAGAGAAACTCAGGACTGACAACTAATAAAATAAAGGGTCAAGGAAACCCCTCTAAATATCGATGTACTTCCTCTTATTGGCCTTAATGCAATTTTTCCGTTGAGGGAATTCAATTTCCAAGTCCAAATTTTAGTTCTCCCTTCACGCATTGAGAAATGTTTCTTCTATTTTTCTTTCATAATTTTTAGGATGTTAACATTGGATGATGCCAAGAAAATATCATCAACCCATACACAAAAGTATGAAGATTTTTTGCTAGTTCGTGGGGTGGAATAGACGGACGAGTCGGCTGCCGATGGTGTAAATCCAATTTTGTTCAATGTCATATCCAGTTTTTCTAACCATTATCGTCTGGCCTGTTTGAAACCGTGCTTGGCTTTCTTTAGGCAATAAACTTTTTTACCTTTTCCCTGTCTCAAATCATGAAGCATTTTCTTGGCTTCTTCGAACAATCTATATCGTCAACTTGAGGATTAAGAATATCGAGAACACGGGCTTGGAAATTTTGGATAGGTAGCAACTCCGAATTCCGTTAGGTATGTTATTTTACCCTCGACCTCGAAATTCGTTATTACGGTCCCAAAATTAACTCATTAAATTTATCCGATTACGATCGGCCCGTATCAAATGCGGTTCACCTGATAACGTTCATGTTGACATTCTCTCGGTTTATTATTTCTGGAGCTTGGGATCGACCAAGAAAAACAAATTTTTAACCACCCGCTACTTCTTCTCCACCTCTAATAAAGGTTATAAATAATCGAAGTAACTGAATTTCGATGTTTTCTCCACTTCGTTCAGCTGTTCAGGCAGCCCTAGAATGGACAATAGCACCTCTTCTGTTGCTTGTATGACAGGATTTTGAAATTGTGGTCGGGGATAGGATAACGTCGTTTCTCACGATACTTGTTCAATGCTCATAATAAAATAATAAATAATTTTAATGAAATTACTGGATACTCGGTACTGCCTTGTCGGTGTTGACATAGGCGTCGCACCGGGGGGATTGGGAATTTAAGAATGTCAATAGGGTTTGAGAATGCAAAATATTTTCTCATATGAATATTTCCGTTTTCTAAAAAAAAAAAACTCCCTCTGTTACTTATTGTGGGCTTATGGCCCAAAGAATTGGTTGAAAATAAAATTATGAGACAGTAAGATCAGACAAAATAAAACAGATTGAACAGAGCCTACTTAATTGACGGAGTCTATTTTGAAACGGCTGGCATTTGTCAGCGTGTGATTCGCGCTACAGGCCGCGATTCTGGGAGCTTTCAACTTGAAATTCGGTAAGTAGACTCTTTAGACATCCGGAATTAGCTGTAAGTTTTTGGTAAGGATCCGGCGATAGGAACTTGTCGTTGCGACGACGATCAACATTAAATCAACCGAAAAACGAGTCTTATAATATAGTTTTCAATAGTTTTTGCCACACAGAATCGACTGAAAACCACTGGGATCAAGGGAGGCTGATCGCCATGTGATATATGTGAGTGTCCTCAATTAGCGGTGTAGAGTAAAATATCTAGGAAATAGAAGGCTATCAGAAGAGCAAGGGGTGGAAGTAAAGAAAAACTCATGGTTTCCAGATTAGAGCATATATTAGGTATAATTAGAAGGTTCATTCGCCAATATTTCTGACAGATTTTGATGTAGTGCAAAATAATGTCAATGTTGTAAGAAATTGTAAATTTACATTATATGGGTCAAAAACCTCAGACGCTCATAGATTCGTTTCAGAATGCCTCAAAATGGATTTTTCAAAAATTGTTATTTTAAAATCTTCCAAGCCATTGCAATAGTTCATTTTCTACGAAAATGCGCTAGAAACTCTGATACAGCTATGATTATAATGTGCGGAGCGTGGGACGACTGTTGTTTGTGTCGTGTGAAGGTCCGCTCACGAGCCCACAAACCTGCTTTGACTCCGATCCCGTCTTATGTAACTTGGTTCAAAACAAGGGAAATATGCGTCTAACCGACGTATTGTAGCCTTTTAACTAACTTATAACTAAATAACTAACTTATTTTAACCATTTATGCAGGGTTTCTCATTACTTAGCCAGAAAATATGGAGGGTACGTCAGTCTATGTGTCAGCAAATCCTTTTAACATGCATACATAATTACTTCAATTTTCATCAAATTTTGATGAAATTTTCAGGAAAAAGTGTGCGAGTTAGACTGTTATCAGTCTCATTGTTGAAAAATCAATACCACTCCGCGCATGCGCTAATGTAAAATTTAAATTAAACCACTTTATTTTTTCAGGTCCTTGACCCATACAATGTAAATTTACAATTTCTTACAACATTGACATTATTTTACACTACATCAACTTCTGTCAGAAATATTGGTGAATAAACCTTCTACTTATACCTAATAAATGCTCTAATCTGGAAACCATGAAGAGTTTTTCTTTACATCCACCCCTTAAAGTTCCTTTAAGCAAATGTAGTAGTAAGTTGTTTATTGTATTAAATCATTGATTATTACAAAGAGTTCAGGTTCACTTACACATTATAATTAGAAAAATATATAATAGCTAAGAAATAAGTCAATTATCTTCTTCCTAATCTAGTTAACAGGGCATTACAGCTTAATGAAGTACATGCAAAATAAACGAGGTCATGGATATGATATTAATATAAATAATAATAATCCGTTATGAATCCATAATATCCACGCTATACCTGTGGTACTCGTACAATATCCACAAGCCTATCCTGTTGTACACTATACAATGCTAATGCTGTACATATCAGACAGTGTTGTTACTCACTAGTAACAAAATGAAATAAATTTAACATTTTCTCCCTATTTTTTTTTTTTTTTTTTTTTTTTTTTAGAATTTAAGCCGCGTCTCAACCGGAAGGGTCATTAGCGGCAATCAAGAAGGGGGTGTCAAAAGGACACCGCAACGGGCACGATTCTAAGGGGAGCCATGATGACCGTCCATCACTAAACGGACTGCCATCACGGACTCCACTGGCAGATCGGAGGGGGAGAAATAATAATAATAATAATAACCCGCAAAACGAGGCATCGCTGCACTCTGCCTCAAGGGATACAGCGATGACCGCTTTGTAACCCCTACAGCGGATAAAATTACCCCGTAATAAGAACTAAACTACGACTAGATGATCCTTAAAAATACATAAATATTATCGATAAATATATAATGATAAATACTATATATATATTAGTTGAATAAACATGTACATAAATAAATAAATATATCACAGATCAGAATATCACAGTTCGTTGTAAAGCTCAGTGGCTTTCAGGTACATCAACAGGGACTGGACCTTGTCTGGTCCTGACAGAACATCGACCCACTGAGGGGGTGAATGCTGGACTCTGAGGTCCATGAGGGCTGGGCAATCCTCCAAAAAGTGGCGGAAAGACAAATCACCCCCACATCTCCCAAATTATCACCCAAATTATCACCAAAATCGAGCAAATTAGCCAGACGATCCTCATCCTCAACCACTGGGAGCCCACGGTACGGTTCTAAGATCGGGCAACGTAGACAAAAATGGCAGAGGGTGTCAGCTTCTTTCATATTGCATATATTGCATAAGCTCTCGCTTCTAAACTTATGAGAAGTACCGCTATAATAAACAGTTACGAAAAACTTTGAAGACAGACGCAACTGGCACAACACCCTCTCAATCTGGGCATTTTGAATGAGTCCCAAGTACTTCTGCCTACCTGAATAGTCCGCTATCCTCCTATAGAACATATTAAATCTGGCACTGTAAACCAGATTGATGTCCTGGCACCAAAAATGGTTGTAGAGTTTTTCGATTAGTGACGGTAGGATCGATTTCAAATTTCGAGGGTCCTCAGCTGTTAGGATATCGTGGGAGCCAAGGACAGCAAGCATGTTAAAAATGCCGGTATACCAGTTGTTATGATCAGGTGAACTGGTAGAAGAATTATGCATATTCTCCAATACCCTAAAACAAATCTTGGGCCACCTACTCTCATCCATCAATGAAATCCTGACCCAGTAATTAATTGCTCTTTCATAAACAATGACCTTAAGTGCAGGGAACCCAGTCTCAATTCGTAAAAAGTGATTCTGTGAATTACGTGGGAGATAGAGGAAACCTTTCAGAAATTGGGATTGCACTGGCTCAAGCGCGTCGCCATACCATACCCCCCAGACCTCAGCCGAGTACCTACAAAAGCACTGACTCCACCAGCGATCGAAAAAGTGCTCGTTTGGTATCCCATGACGTGACCCTGCTTTTTGCGCAAATATCTCTCAAACAGCCAGCAGCCGGTTTTGCTTTGGACACTCGGCGGTCCAAATTGGCCCGAAACTTCCCCGACGACGAGAATGACACCCCCAGATGCTCAAAATCGAAAACATAGAGCTAGATTTCCTAGATATTTTACTCTACACCGCTAATTGAGGACACTCACATCCACATAGCAATCAGTCTCCTTTGCTCCCACTTTATTTTTTCAGGTCTTCGACCCTTACAATGTAAATTTACAATTTCTTACAACATTAACATTATTTTACACTACACCAACATCTGTCAGTAATATTGATGAATAAGCCTTCTAATTATACCTAATTTATGCTCTAATCTGGAAACCATGAGACGTTTTTTCTTTGCTTCCACCCCTTAAAATTTCCTAGATATTTAGGGTAGTCCTGATTCCTCGCTTCTGCGTATCTCTCACAATGCTGACGATTCTGTTATCTCTTTGCCGCATGCCTCGCAGTTGAATGTTGATGCTCCTCCTTTCATCACAGTTGAACATTGTATCGAGCGCGACATACATTCAACTCCTAATACTTTCCCAGTCTTGTACTTTAACGCTCAAAGTCTGCCCTGTCATATTGAGGATATAAAATATTACATTGGTGAAAATCAAGTTCAGGCTATAGTAATATCTGAGACTTGGCTCAAACCCTCCATTCGCTCCAATTCAGTGGCTATTCCCGGATTCCAGCTCATCAGACATGATAGAGCTCGCAAGAAATCTGGTGGTGTTGCCATCTACCTTCGTATCGGTATTAAATTCAAAGTACTATGTAAATCTCCTAAGGAATCCATTCTTGAATACTTAATCATTGAAGCCCGCCCAGCCAGATCTCCCATATTATTATGCGCTTTATACAGACCCCCAAATCCTCCTTCTGATATAACCATTTTGGAATCCATTCTAGGAGACTTTATTTACAAGTATGAAAACAGCATAATAGCTGGCGACTTTAACATTGACACCAATCATCACTCGCCTAACTCCAAGAAATTGCAGGAAGTGTGTAACATGCTTGGCTTGAATTTACTTGAGTCAGGTCCTACACACATTCTTAGTGACTCTGCCACAACTATTGATCATTTTCTTGTGAAAAATGCTGCATCAGTGAAGTTATTCAAATCCTACCCTACTCCTGCAGTATCCCATCACCGTGCTCTCCTTTGCTGCATACGGTTAAGTAAATTCAAGCTCAAACCGCATTTCATTCATGTGCGCAATCTTAGACTGATTTCTCAGGTGGATGTGGATAGGATTGCTCTTTCTCTGGATTGGGATAGCATCATGCATTGTGTGGACGTCAATGATATAGTCCGTATCCTAAACTACAACTTATTAACCATTCTTGATTCACTCGCTCCCCTTAAAAAAGTTAGAGTTCGCCATCCTTGCACCCCCTGGTTTACTCCTACTTTACACTCCCTTTTGAAAGCTAGGGATGCTGCTTATTCTCGATGGCGGCGCTCACATGACCCCAGTGACTACACAATTTTCAAACAACTCCGAAACAAAGCTAAATCCGCTGTTAGACGTGCTAAGCGATTATACTTTGAAAATTTACTCTCCCCAGACTTACCTGTCAAACAACTGTGGTCCAGAATAAAAAAGACTGGACTAAGTTCTCATGATGCCCAACCGATTCACTTCAGCCCTGATCACTTGAATGACTACTTCAGTTCTTCCTCTTCTCCTTGCCCCTCAGTGAAAATTGTGGCTTCCCTTTCTTCCTCTGACTCCTTTTCATTCAGCTGTTTAACCTTATCTGATATATTCAAGGCATTCTCTAGAATCCACTCTCAAGCCATAGGATCTGATCTTATCCCACTTTCACTAATAATTAAAAGCTTTAACATAACTGCCCCATATTTCCTCCATATTTTTAACTTCGCCATTACCAGTTCCAGTTTTCCGAGTGAATGGAAGAATGCACAAGTTATACCAACCCCAAAAAAGTCCTCTGTCGAACTGATTGAGGACCTAAGGCCTATCAGTATCCTCCCAGCAACGTCAAAAGCATTCGAGCACGTTCTTCTTGAACAGATGTCCGCCTTTGTTTTTGAACGTAATTTATTCACTCCATTTCAATCTGGCTTTAGACCACGTCATAATTGTGAATCAGTATTAGTGAAGGTGACTGAGGACATGAGGGATGCCATTGAGGATGGGCAGTGTACTATCCTTGTCTTACTGGACCTTACGAATGCCTTTGGATCCATAAATCATTCCCTTCTTATAGAAAAACTGGCCAAATTTTTTGACTTTTCTTCGAGCGCATGCTCTCTGATGCGGTCCTATCTGACTGGGCGTACTCAGTTTGTGTCCCTGAATGGATCGTCCTCCAAACTCCTTCCCATAAAAGATGGTGTTCCCCAGGGTTCAGTTTTAGCTCCATTTTTGTTTTCCACTTTCATCAATGACATGCCTCGTACTATTCACAATTGTTTATTTCATCTCTATGCAGATGATACCCAAATTTACAGACACAGCCCCACTGATCCTCCTTCACTCTCCCATTCAATTTCTCTTGTAAATGACGACCTCTCCTCAGTTCACAACTGGTGTATAAGCAACGGCCTTATACTGAATCCCCAAAAAAGTCAAGCGATTGTAATCTATAAGCAGCACATTACTACCAGCTCTCTCCCACCTATCCTTATCAATAATACAACCATACCATATTTTTCATCCGTACGTAACTTGGGTGTAATCATCAACTCCACCCTCACCTGGAAGGATCATGTGGCCAAGATCTCTAGATCCGTCCTCTCATCTCTTCACTCCCTTCGCAACTTGGCCTTCTGTACCCCTTTCCATGTGCGCCTCAAGTTATTTCAGACACTTCTTCTCCCACACTTCACCTATTGCTCTATACTTTTCATCTGGTCCCTTGACTTCAACTCTCTGAAACGTCTCAGAGTCCTCTTCAATACCTGCACCCGTTATGTATTTCACCTCAAATCCCAAGGACACATCTCTCCTTACGCAAATCGCCTCTTGGGTATGGATATCATTACTTACATTAATGTTCTTTCTTTGTGCATCATCTATAAAGCAACAAAGGGTTGCTTACCAAATTTTGTTAATTCCCTTTTTCCACCGGGCAGTTCTGACAGAGCCAACAACATTGCTATTAAACGGCACTTTAGCATGCCCATGGCTAGGTCAGTTTCCATTGCAGGAGCGAGGCTATGGAATTCCCTTCCAGTTTCGGTGCGGTGTGCTCCCTCCCTTGGTGCGTTCAGGTCTGCTGTTGTGCGCCACTTCCTCACTGAGCATTAAACTCCTTCCTCTTTCTCTCTCTTTCTACTTTCGATATCTATCCCTTTCACTCTTCATATCTCCCTCTCTTCCCTTCTTCTCTTTCTCTATTCTCCTTACTTGTCAGTATTTTATTACATTTGAAAATTCTAGTTTTTTTTACTATTTTATCCCGTACTTATGTTTACTAATTTTCCCATATATATATTTCTTTATGAATTATCTTGCTTTAATCTAAGTTGCCCTTCAGGCTTTAAATTTATATAGATGCCCTTCTGGCTTTAGTTTTAATTTACATTGTTCCTTCAGGGTGGCCCCCTACTGGAAAAGTCAAGGAAAACCTGGAATTGTCAGGGGATTCTTAGCGTCGGGAAAAGTCAGGGAAATGTCAGGGAATTTTGCAAAAACCACCAAATTTCAGGGAATTTTTTAATGAAAACTTTTTCTAATTATTCGCAGCGTTTTTAGGTATATTCTACCTCTCAAACAATCAAATTTCCACAGCGTACTTTATCTTAGGTGTATTATTTCATAGGCGGGTTATACGAATGTCCAAAATAATTATCAAGAGTGGTGGTTAAACAGTTCAAAGAGTAATATCGCTGCACTCAGGTACATCGTGTATGGTTTTGTCATTGGCTCCCCTTGTTATTACATCTCCTAGTGTAAATCATAAGTTATGTGAGAAAAATCATCGAACTATTGAACTAGGGAGCAATCCCAGTAGAGCAGTGGACTGATCGAGTGTGAGTCCCAACAACTTGTTTGTATACATAAGCTAAGACTTCTCGGGAGCGTTTAGGAGAAATTGGCCCATTGAAATGTGCAGTCATGTGTAATACATTTACAGCTTTCCAACGAACTATTTTTGTGGGGCGGGAAATCAGGTAGGTAGTTATAGTATCTCTGAAAACGACTGACGAAAGTCGTGCAGCTTGATTGTACGAGCGAATTGTCGTAAATTATTGTATTACATTTAAGTTAAATTGTTTTGAAATGTTATGCGCTTAGGTAATGTTACAATTTGTTATGGCAATGTTGTAATGTTATGGCAAAAAATGTATTCTAAATAATGGTCTGCTATTCTAAAAATTATTCAAGATTAATTGCTAGTTCAGCAGTTTTTGATGATTTTTTAGCACATATTAATGAAATTCAAGGACATCTTTTTCGGTATAATTTTGTGCATACATTTTTGAATGTTGTAATTTATAGTTGATAAACTTTATTTGAGTAATATTCCGCTAAAAATATAAATTTAACAATTTTTAAACGTTTTGCCATTTTTGGTGCTTATTTTTTCTAGATTTGACCAATTTAAAGTGCTCAAAATGTGCTGTCCAACGAACTAATCCTTTCTAATGAAATAGCTCATTTTTTATTTGAAAATTCTCTAAAATGACGAGGAAAAAAAATTTGACTTTGATATTTTTTGTCAGGGAAATCTGAAGTTCGGTCAGGGAAAAGTCAGGGAAATGTCAGGGAATTTTAAATTTTCAATTTGGGGGCCACCCGTATACCGGTAATTGAGAATAACCACATACCACATGGCGACAGGAGGGGGCATTCCAGACATACCACCCTCCTTCGCTCCCATGTTACAAAAACGTCATCCAAGTTGGGTGGGCAGTATACCTTCCTCACATATTGTAACATGTATGTATAGAATCAGTTGAAGAACAAAGTACGAATCGAAATGATTGATAAGTCGACGTTATAAGAAATTAATGTTTGCGCATGCGCACAGACTAGGTACTATTAATCCAACGGCAATGCAATTTATAAGGGAATGCCTAGGAGCTAAACCGCACAATCCTTGAAAATTTCTTAAAAATCATTCAGTATCGATAAATTTTATTTTTGCGCGTGCGCTATAATTATTACTCTATCAATTGCGATATAATTCATAGGGAATTTTCCTGGAACATATACATCTACTCTCCTGGTTTGAACAAAATCGGACCAATAGATGATAAGAAATTGCATTATAATAAATTAACGTTTGCGCATGGTATTAAAATTGTAGGGCATCGTCTAGAAGTTCTCTCTCAAAATCCCTGGAAGTTTAATCAAAATCGTTCCGTTAGACTTGGAGTTTTGCCTGTGCCAATCGATATTAGTTTCGTGCATGAGCAATGGTTATTACTCTACCAATCGCGATATAATACATAGGGCATTTTTCTAGAACATATACCTACCCCTTTACCTTCCAAGTTTGAACGAAATTGAACCAACCGATCATGAGAAATCGACGTTATAAGAAATTCACGTTTGCGCATGCGCACAGACTACTGTTGATACGCCGGCATTGAAAATTATAGAACACCATCTAGGAGCTAACCCGCACAATCCCTGTAAATTTCATCGGAATCGGACTGAAACTTGGTATAGTTTTGAGTGTGACAATGATTTACCACATTAGGACAGACACGAAACCAAAATTGATCAGTACTTAAGCTCTGAAACGCAAAAAGTAACCGGAAATTTCAATTTTGGAGAACACTTTTTTTTTTTTTTTCAAACTTCAATCACAAACACAAAGTTTCCCTACCTTCGGTAGTGAGAGAGCAAAATACAAGGAGTATTTTGGTCTTCATACAGGGTGTCCCGCATTAGGGGGCCAATACTTCAAGGCGTGATTCTACAGCTCATTTCTAATCGAAAGTTTCTCTTACAGATTTTATTAAACGCTTCATTTTCGAGTAATTCAATTTTTTGAGATTTTTTACGTGGTTTTGACCTCAAGTCACTAAAACAGCAATAACTACAATAATTTAATCACAGTTTATTTGAGGAGACCATTGGAAAGAGCGTTAAATTGCCATCCTATCTAATGCCAAATAAAATTTTTTTAATAGGATTCATTTGGTGAAAAACCTATGAGAAATTCCAATTTTTTAAACCGGCTGTGAGTGTCCCATTTCTGTACTGTTTTTCGTGTACCTCATCTGTAAAAACTGGTCCAAGATCTCAGCTTTCTAGTGGTATAATCAATTTTTATTTTACTTTACTAATTAGAGGACAAAAAATTTGTGTGTTGAACAAAATGGTTTTTTCTATGAAATCGAGGGTTTTCGTGAAAAGAGACCCTCTAGAAAAAATCGACTTTAAAAACCAACTAGTTTTAACTTTTAAAACACATACAGTTGAGCATGAAAAATGGTCTACAAATTCATAAGTTAAAGTGCAAAACTCTATTATAACGGAGTTGGGGAGATCTGCAAGTGTTCGATTCAGCGTAAAAAAAAATCGTAAAAACCGGCCCCAAACTCAAATTTTTTCAGAGGGTCATTTTTCACGAAAACTCTCGATTTCATAGGAAAAAAACATGTTTTTCAACATATTTTTATCCTCTAATTAGTAAAATTTAAAAAATGTATTATATCACTAGAAAGCTGAGATCTTGGACCAGTTTTTATAGATGAGGTACACGAAAAACAATACGGAAATGGACACTCACAGCCGGTTTAAAGAGTTGGAATTTCTCATACTTGTGGAAATTTCATGTTCAGGCAGTTTTTTCCTTTCATGATAGGAAGGAAATTTAACGATCTTTCCAACGGTATCCTCAAATTTAAACTTGCTGCTTTATTGTAGTTATTGATGTTTTAGTGACTTACCGTCGTAAACGCGAAAAAATCTCAAAAATTGGATTACTCGAAAAGTAAGCATTTAAAAAAACATCTCATGGAGGAACTTTCGATCATAAATGAACTCTAAAACTTATCTACCTACAACATTCTTATCTATTTTTTCAATTAATCTATATTTTACCAAAAGGATTGATTCAGGACGTTTTTTTATTTTTGAGATGCAAGCTTGCGAGCATTCAGACCACCAAACTGTAGGTACACATCATTCAGATATATATTTCCAATTAATCTATATTTTACCAAAAGGATTGATTCGGGATGTTTTTTATTTTTGAGATGCGAGCTTGCGAGCATTCAGACCACTAAACTGAAGGTACACATCATTCAGATCTATTTTTCCAACTAATCTATATTTTACCAAAATTGAACTATATTCTAATTTTAATCTACTTACATTCTATATTTTACCATAAGGATCGACTAAAAATATTTTAATTGTATTCATTTATTTTTTTATTTTTATTTTTTATTATTATTATTATTATTTTTATTTTATTTTTATTTTATTTTTTTATTATTATTATTATTATTATTTTATTTTTTTTTTTTTTTTTTTTTTTTTTTTTTTTTTTTTGAGATGCGAGTTTCCAGATCTTCAAATTTAAAAAATAGCAAATACCCCACTCTCCTGACATTTGAATTAACCGACTAATTGCTAGGGACCAGTCCAAAACTCCCAGAGTGATTACTAATCACCATATTATAGCATCTACACCCTTCAACTTTCGATCAAATTGAGTATCTGTGTCATCAGTCGTACTTGTGTTATATTTTCTGGTTTTTACCACTAATTAGATAGTGGGGGGCAGGTCTTAAATTGTTGACTAGGAAAAAACTGTAGTATTGCCTTCCATCTTTTTAAAAACAAAATTGAGTAATGTAAATCGATTTTAGGTTGTTTGAAATATTGACGATAAGAAAGAGGGGACTCTAACGATTCAAGATCATATATATAAAATTAGAAAACGATGACTTGAAGTGGAGAAATCTCGTTTTGAAAATGAGGGACAGGACTACAGTACACCCTACGCAACAATTTCTTTTTGGGTAGGTACCTACCTACCTTACTATTCAAATTATTTCTAAACCACCTGCATATCGTATTTTAAAAACCATCATGACAACCTTGAAATGTTTTTTATTTCAATTTCAGACTTCTCTCATTCAAACTTGGAATTTGGCGCCGAATCGATAGGTGCTGATAGTTTTTCGGTTTAACCGCTAAAAGCGCTAATATCGCCAGATTCCCGAGTATGCACAACTCTGTTGACATCTCATGGACATGAGAACGTTTTTTTAGTCTCCTGGAATCCTAGAGGAGTTTAGTTATGCCATTTCTACTTCCGAGAGAAAAGAAGAATTTATTCGCGTTTTTTGTATCAAACTTGTCTCTTGGTAATGAAGCACAAAATGAGTTAGTTGGGTTTAAGTTAGAAAAATTAGAAAAATTGCGGTCTTGCCAACATGAGTGGAAATGTTGAATGCCTGTTTGCTGATATGTAGGTAAAACATTCAATAACAACCAAAACTCCATAAACAGACGTATAAATAATTCGGTAAAATAATAAGCTGATGGCATCAGCTCGAAAAGCTGTTTGAATTTGAAAATACCGCGAAGTTTGAACGGTCCCGCCCTTAGCGGGGTGAGTCAGCTGAACTGGACAGCTGTTCTCCCCTGGCGCATGCGTGGAGTTTTATAAGAAGACGTTTTAATTGGGTTGATTTCTGTTTCTCAATGTCATTTAAACTAATGAGAGTTACGCTATTATTATTTAGGATGCTTGAGAAAACAAATTTTAAAACAAGTAGACTGGGTGAAGAAAAAACTTGTGGTAGTGGCCACTGCGTCACTAATCAAGTTAGCGGTTGTTGATCTCGATTCTTGTGATTAGTCAGCCATTACACCATCGTAGGTAGTTACAGTTCGTTGTGTGATTTTTTAATTATATTATTTCATCAAAATCCGTTCAAATTAGAGTTTAGTGGTACTGAATATATGAACTGGGCTGAAACAACGGCCTTTTTGTCCGATGTCTAGTGCTGAAGTGGCGGCAAATTCCATAGATCCTCCAGCCAAGAAGCGGAAAATAGCTACAGGAGAGAGTACTCCAAGCAACTCCGTTTCAAAGGCAACTTCAACCATGGCGAAGAATGGATCTGCAGGACCCAGTGAGGACATTGACGAAGGACTTTACAGCCGTCAATTGTATGTTTTGGGTCACGATGCTATGCGGCGCATGGCCTCGTCTGACGTTCTTATATCTGGCTTGGGCGGACTCGGTGTTGAGATAGCCAAAAATGTGATTCTAGGAGGCGTGAAATCCGTCACTTTGCACGACGAAAAAGTCGCCTCAATCGCGGACTTGTCCTCACAGTTTTACCTTACGGATGCGGATGTAGGTAAGAACAGAGCTGAGGTATCTTGTAAACACCTTTCTGAGTTAAATAATTATGTTCCCACTCGTGCCTACACGGGACCTTTGTCTGACGAGTACGTCAAAGGTTTCAAGGTGGTCGTCCTCACGGACAGCACCGCCGAAGAGGAGTTGCGAGTTTCCGAGATCACTCACGCTAACAATATCGCCCTGATTATTGCTAAAACTCGAGGAGTTTTCGCCCAGGTATTTTGCGATTTCGGGGAAGGTTTCAAAGTTGTGGACACGACCGGGGAAAATCCCGTATCTGCTATGATCGCTAGTGTTTCCCGCGAGGAAGAAGGCATAGTGACGTGTTTGGATGACACTCGCCACGGTCTCGAAGACGGAGATTACGTCACATTCTCTGAAGTCCAGGGGATGACCGAGCTGAACGGTTGTGATCCTATAAAAATCAAAGTATTGGGACCCTATACCTTCTCGATCGGCAACACGAGTTCCCTCTCCGAATACGTCAGAGCTGGCGTTGTAACTCAAGTCAAAATGCCCAAAATTCTGAACTTCAAAAAACTCGCTGACTCGTTGAAAGAACCAGAGTTTTTGATTACGGATTTTGCTAAATTCGACCACCCCCAACAGCTCCACGTTGCTTTCGCCGCACTCGATTCCTACGTCAAAGAAAACAACTCCCTCCCTAAACCTTGGGACAACGAGTGTGCAGATGCGTTCTTGGAAATTTGCAAAACGACTGCAACCACTTTGGGGTGTGAAGTCGACCTCAATGCGAATTTGATCAGCAAATTTTCCAAAACTTGCATGGGTAACATAAATCCACTAAATGCATTTTGCGGCGGCGTGGTCGCCCAGGAAGTGATGAAATCATGCAGCGGTAAATTCCACCCAATTTATCAGTGGATGTATTACGATGCGATCGAATGTTTACCTACAGAGGACCTCACCCCCAAAGATTGTCCATTGAATGGCACACGTTATGATGGCCAGATTGCTGTATTTGGAAAGAATTTCCAAGATAAACTAGGAGCATTGAGGTATTTCGTTGTTGGAGCTGGCGCAATTGGGTGTGAGCTGCTCAAGAATTTTGCGATGATGGGCATAAGCTCTAACGGTGGTGAGATTATTGTGACTGATATGGACCTTATTGAGAAGTCGAATTTGAACAGGCAGTTCCTTTTCCGCCCTCATGATGTACAAAAACCTAAATCCGGTACAGCAGCAGCTGCTGTCAAACGTATGAATCCTGATGTGAATGTCACTTCCCATGAAAACAGAGTGGGTGTTGAAACTGAAAAAGTATATGACGACACATTCTTCGAAAAACTTGATGGCGTTGCAAATGCTTTGGATAATGTGGATGCTAGAATATACATGGATCGTCGCTGCGTATATTACAGGACTCCACTTCTTGAGTCAGGAACATTGGGGACCAAGGGCAATACTCAAGTTGTTGTACCATTCTTAACGGAGTCCTACAGTTCTTCACAAGATCCTCCAGAAAAAAGCATCCCCATCTGTACTTTGAAAAACTTTCCTAATGCTATTGAACACACCCTTCAGTGGGCCAGGGATGCGTTTGAAGGGCTTTTCAAGCAATCTGCCGATAATGCTGCCCTTTACTTGAATGATCCCAACTTTGTCGAGAGAACTCTCCATCTCCCCGGAGCTCAACCAATTGAAGTCATCGAATCATTGAAACTCGCGCTGGTCGATGAGCGACCTAAAAATTTCCAAGACTGCGTTGCGTGGGCTAGGAATTACTGGCAGGAACAGTATTCCAATCAGATTAAGCAGCTTCTATTCAATTTCCCGCCGGACCAACTCACTACTAGCGGACAGCTCTTCTGGTCTGGACCTAAAAGGTGTCCTAAACCTCTCGAGTTCGATGTAAATGATCCTCTTCATCTTGATTACGTTTTTGCAGCTGCCAACTTGAAAGCTGAAGTGTATGGTGTTCCTCAAGTCCGTGACCGTGATGAAGTTGCTAGAATGGTAGCAAATGTGGAAGTTCCGGAATTCATTCCAAAATCTGGGGTTAAGATTGCAGTGAATGATGCACAGCTCATGGCAAACGGTTCTGAGGCTACTGCCGATCAGGACAGACTTACAGACCTTCAAAATGAGTTGCCTACCAATGATGAACTGAATGGGTTACGTATCACTCCACTAGAATTCGAAAAAGACGATGACACCAACCTACACATGGACTTCATTGTTGCAGCTTCTAATTTGAGAGCTACCAATTACGGCATCCCAATAGCTGACCGCCACAAGAGTAAGCTAATTGCTGGTAAAATTATTCCGGCGATTGCCACTACTACTTCAGTCGTCGCTGGTCTGGTCTGCATTGAGCTTTACAAACTGGCTGCAGGAGTCAAAGACATCACTGTGTTTAAGAACGGTTTCGTTAACCTCTCACTCCCGTTCTTTGGTTTCTCAGAACCCATCAGCGCTCCGAAAATGAAATACTACGAAAAGGAGTGGACCCTCTGGGACAGATTCGAAGTTAAAGGAGAGATGACTTTGAAGGAATTCATGGACTACTTCAAAGACAATCACGGTCTGGAAATCACCATGCTGTCCCAGGGCGTTTGTATGCTTTATTCTTTCTTCATGGCGCCTAACAAACTTCAGGACCGTCTCAACCTTCCCATGTCCGAAGTTGTTCGTCGAGTCTCCAAGAGGAAATTGGAACCCCACGTGAAAGCTTTAGTGTTCGAACTCTGTTGCAACGACACCGATGGCAATGACGTGGAAGTGCCCTACGTCCGCTACACCCTACCCTGATGAGCCAGTAATATAAATTTGATTACTACTTGAGAACGATAATTCCTAGGGGTTTCCATTCGAGGCGTGGCTACATTTTTTTGTATTAATTAAATTTGCACTTGAAAAATCGAATTTTCTGTCAATAACTTGATTGTTAGGTCTGGTGAAACAACATAATAGCTGTGTCAATTTCTGACACCCCTGTGATACAAAACCAGAACACTCAATTGGGAAAATATTAAATTGCATTTTTTTTTTCGTTAAAGTTTTCGTTTATTTCAGTTTTTATATTTAAACTCCTCATTTATTTGTGATGTTAGTTTGAAACTAATTAGAAACAATTAAGAATAAATTAATACTTCATTAAATTCTGGATTATAATTATATAGTGTGGTTACATAAATCAATGGGCGATCTACTGATTTGAACGATGCGCAAGCACATTATATTGCAATAATTTGGCTTTATAGTTATATACTTGATGATAAATTATATGTATTAATAAAAAGTTGAAATACAGAAAAATAAAAATAGTATTTTAGCATTTTGATTTATCTTCGGTCCCTCATTCGATTTATTTGGTAGGTAACTAGTGAAACTTATTCGAACCCACGTTTCTGAAAAGAAGGGGAACTGTCTGTCTATTCTAGAAGAGTCTATTTTGGTATTTGATCTAATTTTAGCTCGACACTAACTTGAACCCCCAGTCATTACGGAGTTGCATTTTCTGTTTAATGGAAATCAATTAATTTCATCTTGACTCTTTGGAGTTTATTTGGATTTAAGTTGCAATACTTGCCACTGCTTCAACAATTAAACTAAACATTGAAGCTTTACGTTTGCATATTAACTTAGTAATTTTGTGGGTGTGAGAGAACATGGAATTGTAGTGAGAATAATTTCTGAAGAATCTTTAATGTCGTGAGAACAAGATTTGACTATATCTCGGTTGTGCAACTCTCTTGAATGGTAGGTTTGAATCACCTTTAATTATAGGTAAGTCCCTATCATGCAGTATTCGTTGAGGGTTTGGTGTGTTGAGGGTACAGAAATTTCTATAGGCTTCTCAAATAATTTGGCTTAATCATGTTTAAATATGTTTTTTGGGGTCCTCCTTGTAACATATCAGTCATAGCCAGTTATATTTGGAGATGTTGCTTGCGTCTTTCATGTTAAAATCGAGGGATATGTGAAAATTTATGTGGATAAGCACACATTGTCCGATAGTTGAACCTCTTAGTGTTGACCTTGCAAGTTTGGTGTTATTTACTGGGTTCAATTTATTATTAAATTGAGAAATATTCAAATTTTGTTGGGATGTGCACATTGTCTGAACTAATCCCTATCATTCAGCATTCTTTGAGTGAATTTTTAGTTAGTAAATTGACCATTCAACCGAATATTTAGCCAATATTATGAAATTAAGGATCTTTTAGCGAATTTTTGAAGAAAATTAAGCTATTGCTCTCGCCTCAAAATTTGTAGAATGTGAATTTGAAAAAATTTTATGCAGAAATCCGTTTCAGGCTATTCTGAAGTTGAACGCATTTTTTTATGTATGTGTCATTCCAGACGATAACTGTCCGTAGAATTGTGCTAGAAACTTCAAACAAATTTTAAAATGTTAAGGATACAAAACGAAATTTCAAGTTCGTTGGCCAGCATGATCGGATTACATCTTCGGGTTGAAATTTTCAAAAATGTAGTCAAAAATTTCAAAATAGCCTGTTTTTTGCGATTTGTTGTGCGAAATAATTTTTTCAGCATACTATAATGTGGTATATTCGGAATCAGCGTAAAATTTCCTATAAAAATATGTATCAAGTTTTCAAAAATTTCAAAGTTGAAAAATCAGTCAAAAATCGAAATAATGCCGTTCGCTAGTAACCTGTAAAAATCGGTAATATTTGCATGAAACATTGTCCAAATTCAGATTGAACTACTCTTATGGAAGTATCCCTGTATAACCAATCCTAGAACCATGCTGTTTAAAATGTAGGAGTACCTCCTAATTATTTTTAATAATTTGATTCCATGTTTGTCTATCAAAATCATAAACTAAAATTTCTCTACACGATCAATGGCGACTGAAATGCCGAAGATTTCTTCAAAAATTCGCTCATGGGGTCATGCTGCATGACTGGACTTTTTTTTTAATGTTTATTTGTGCTAAAAAAAAAAATCACAAATAATCTTGGTTTTCTAATTCTTATTCTGCCATTGTATACGGTATGCCAAGGTACTTATACGTTTTCAAGAATCATTTTATCGTAACTTGAGATTTTATTTATCATTTCACGATCTAAAATCAAGTGGAACTACTTTCAATAAGTACCTGTGTCATATTTATGTTGTTTAGAAATTGAGTGCAATGAAATTGTTACAATCAATTTTATTAAGAAAAAACTTATTCTAAACAAAAGTTTGCTTGCTACTCAATAAAATATTTCGGATTTTTAGCTTTTTTTGCAGTTTTTATTGATTTCGTATCACATACCAATGCAATTCGAATGCAATATTCAACATAATTTTGTGCATGCATTTTTTAAAGTTCTAGTTCATAGTTGATGAACTTCAAATGAGTAATGTACCGCTAAACATATAAATTAAACGACTGTTTGTCGTTCTTAGTAATATTTTAGCGAATTTTTGAAGAAAATTAAGCTATTGCTCTCGCCTCAAAATTTGTAGAATGTGATTTTTTGAAAACATTTTATGCAGAAATCCGTTTCAGGCTATTCTGAAGTTTAACGCATTTTTTTATGTATGTATATATATATATATATATATATATATATATATATATATATATATATATATATATATATGTATGTATGTGTCATTCCAGACGATAACTGTCCGTAGAATTGTGCTAGAAACTTCAAACAAATTTTAAAATGTTAAGGACACAAAACGAATGTTCAAGTTCGTTGGCCAGCATGATCGGATTACATCTTCGGGTTGAAAATTTCAAAAATGTAGTCAACATTTTCAAAATTGCCTGTTTTTTGCGATTTGTTGTGCGAAATAATTTTTCGCATTTGTGGTATATTCGGAATCAGCGTGAAATTTCCTATAAGAATATGTATAAAGTTTTCAAAAATTTCAAACTTGAAAAATCAGTCAAAAATCGAAATAATCGAAGATTATGCTGCATTTCTGGACTTTTTTAGCACATTTTTTGAAATTTGATTTATTTAATGTGCTCAAGATACGAGCTGTCCAACGAACTCATGCTTAATTTTTTAGCAAAAGAACAGATTTAGGTTGTTTTTAAATCACAATCCTAAGGACAGTTATTGTCAGAAATGAAACATTCATACATATAAAAAGTTACAGTGATGCAGCATGATCGTATGAGCGAATTTTCTTAAATTATCGTACTGTATCATGTTACATTGTTTTGAAAATTTAGGACTTTGAGGGAAAAGAAATTGTTAATGTAGTGGATTTATATGAATTTGACTCGGTGTAGGAGTGGTGATGATTTCACCACAGTTAACTACCAATTTTATGGCATAATGGTTATGGTGTGTTGCCTTGTCCTTATTGTAGGTTGGGTTGGTTGAGGGTGAGAGATTTTTCAGGCTTCTCTGATTATGTCAATTATTGTAGTGTGAGATGAGTTGTCAAGTACTTATAAATATGGAGTCCTCCTTGTTCATCTTGGTACGACCAGTTGTGGTTGGTCACATTACAAGGGGTCAATTTTGCGTTTAAATTGAGAAAAATACAAATTTATGTAGAAACACACATAAACAGGGTGCGGCAGAGAGGACGGACGGTTTTAAAAACATCATAAAATAGGTAATTTTTACTCAAAAACAAATTTATTGATGCAATCGGGTTCACAAGGAAATAGCATTTGAGACAGTCAAGTGCGAAAAATCACATCAGGCATGTGGTGGCCGAAAAATTGATGCAGTGCTGGAGGCGTTCTTGGCAGATCCCGTAGACTCTCTCCAACATAGCGCTACATCGAAATGATCACCAACTTCTTTTCCCCTGAATTACGACGGCGACGTGTTCCAACCCGACGTGCGTGGATCCAGCAGGATGGGGCGACAGCCCACACAGCCAGAGCATCAATGGACGTTATTCGCCCTCTCTTCCCTGGTCGCCATATTTCCAGGTATGGCGATGTTCATTGGCCTCCTCGGTCCTCAGATTTATACATATGCGATTTTTTCTTATGGAGACACCTCAAGGCTAGAGTAAACGAGAACAAGCCCCGAACTCTGGACGAATTAAAGGACGCAATTCGTGTGAAAGTCGCCCAAATTGAGTGAGCTATGTTGGAGAGAACGCCTCCAGCACTGCATCAACAATTCCGGCCACCACATGCCTAATGTGATTTTTCACACTTGACTGTCTCAAATGCTATTTCCTTGCGAATCTGATTGCATCAATAAATTTGTTTTTGGGTAAAAATCAACTATTATATGGCTTTTTTAAAACCGTCCGTCCTCTCTGCCGCACCCTGTACCTAGTCAGAAATGAGAAAACTTTAATTTGAGGTTTTAAACTAAACTAAACCTCAAATTAAAGTTTTCTCACTTCTGCCTATATGTGTGTTTCCACATAAATTTGTATTTTTCTCAATTTAAACGCAAAATTGACCCCAAGTAATGTGACCAACCACAACTGGTCGTACCAAGATGAACAAGGAGGACTCCATATTTATAAGTACTTGACAACTCATCTCACATACTAGGCTCCGAAGAGGCCATACATGGCGAAAGCGCTTAACACACTACAATAATTGACATAATCAGAGAAGCCTGAAAAATCTCTCACCCTCAACCAACCCAACCTACAATAAGGACAAGGCAACACACCACAACCATTATGCCATAAAATTGGTGGTTAACAATTTCTTTTCCCTCAAATTCCTAAATTTGCAAAACAATGTAACATGATACAGTGCGATAATTTAAGAAAATTCGCTCATACGATCATGCTGCATCACTGGAACTTTTTATATGTATGAATGTTTCATTTCTGACAATAACTGTCCTTAGGATTGTGATTTTTAAAAAACCTAAATCTGTTCTTTTGCTAAAAAATTAAGCATGAGTTCGTTGGACAGCTCGTATCTTGAGCACATTAAATAAATCAAATTTCAAAAAATGTGCTAAAAATATTACTAAGAACGACAAACAGTCGTTTATTTTATATGTTTAGCGGTACATTACTAATTTGAAGTTTATCAACTATGAACTAGAACTTTAAACTCAACTCAACCTACAATTTTATGGCAAACAACTCGATCTCAATAATATTCTGCGTATCAAAAGAGATTTTGGATTTTTAATTTTTTTGCTGTTTTATCGATTTTTTAGCACATTTTAATGAGATTTAAATACATTTTACAGCATAATTTTGTACATAAATTTTTTATTGTTCTATTTTATAGTTCATAAACTTTATTTGAGCAATATTCTGCTAAAAATATAAATTTAACGATTTTTAGCCGTTTTTTGCTAGTTTTAGTGATTTTTGTCAGCTCTTTCTGAGCAATTTGACCAATTTAATGTGCTGCCTTTGCATATGTGAAAAAAAAATGCTGGCCAACGAACTCGTCCTTTCGTCTGGGAAGTTTGGATTTGCTGGCGCAAGAACGGAATTTTTATCTCAATCCTAAAGGGAGTTATCTTCTGGAAGGACACACACATATATATAAATATATATAAGAATAGTGTACTTGGGTTCTAAAAAAGTACCATCCAAAGGCCCTCACATCAGCTCAAACATTGACGATTTTGAAAAAAGAATATTTCTGAAAATCTTTAAAACTTTACTACTCTTCCAAAACGAATCCTGGAAACTGGCAAATCTCATGAAAACTGCTTCGTCTAATACTCTTTCCAACGGTATAATCAAGTTTACTTTTATTTTGTTATTTAGTGGAGAAAATCATGTTTTAATGTTAAAAAATGTGGGTTTTTCAATGAAATTGTTGGTTTTTTCGAAAGACCCTCCATGAACCTACGAGTATGGGGTCGGTTTCTATGTATTTTTTCACGCTGTATCGAATGGTAACATTTGTAGATCTCTCCAACTCCGTTATAACCGAGTTTTACACTTAAAATCGCAAATGTTTAGTTTGTTTGTTACGATTAAATGTATGTGTGTTCTGGGGTAAAACTAGTTAATTAAAGTGTAAAACTCGATTATAACGTAGTTAAGAGATCTGCAAGAGTTTCCATTTGATCCAGCGAGAAAAAATACATAGAAACCGACCCCATACTCGTTGGTTCATGGAGGGTCATCTTTCGAGAAAACCAACAATTTCATTGAAAAACCCACATTTTTTAACATTAAAACATTATTTTCTCCCCTAAATAACAAAATAAAAGTAAAATTGATAATACCGTTGGAAAGCATATTAGATGAAGCAGTTTTCATGAGATTTGCCAGTTTCCAGAATTCTTTTTAAAAGAGTAGTAAAGTTTTAAAGATTTTTAGAAATATTATTTTTTCAAGATCGTCAATGTTTGAGCTGATGTGAGGGTCTTCGGATGGTATTTTTTAAGAACCCAAGTACACTATTCTTATAGGAAATTTAATGCTGATACCGAAAATGAGATTGAAAGTTAAAATTAAATGAGGCAAAGTGGAAAAATCCGAGTTTAAAATGAAAAAACACGGTATTCCTGAAAAAACCTTTAAAAAATCATATCTCGAGTACGGATTGAGATAAAAATATGCGGTTGGCGGCATTTTACTCCATTTTTGATGTAGTTTCACCCAATTTTTTTTTGCATCTGCGAGGGAATCACCCTGTATAAATACACATGAAAAAGCGTTCAACTCTAGGAATCCTTTAGAATGCCTCAAAACGGATTCCCATGAAGACAGTTATGAACCAAAATTCATTTTATATTGTTTAGAGCCGTTACAATAGTTTCATTTTCGACGAAAAATT
The DNA here is from genome assembly GCA_030762985.1 of Adelphocoris suturalis. Taxonomy (NCBI): domain Eukaryota; kingdom Metazoa; phylum Arthropoda; class Insecta; order Hemiptera; family Miridae; genus Adelphocoris; species Adelphocoris suturalis. The sequence goes on from CM061041.1 coordinate 3,164,579, forward strand.
GATTAGGAAGAAAAGGAAGAAGTTGATTAGGCACCACTTAGTTAATGATGGAAGGTATAGGGAAAGTATCGTTAATCAACGTAGGTATAAACAAAGAGGGAGAGAAACAATGGGGAAAATTCAGAAGGAAAATCAAAGAGTTGAAGAAGAATTCTCCTTCAAAATGGTTTTGGCCTCAGATACACTTAGATGAGAAGAAACAGCTGACGAGCAACGCACACCAACTGGGAGAACTGCATAACATTGTTCCAGGCACTCTTAAATGCGAGGAAACATCTTAGGTGTAAAGATGTAAGTAGGGGCCTACCTGAATAAATAATTTGCAACTTGAACACCAATCAATTTCATGATAATTATCAAGAAATAGAGGTTATAAGGGAAAATTTGTCTGTAAATTCTCTGGATAGGCACACCCTAGAACCTCCTTCCCTACTGTTAACAACAGCCATTGTAGTTTCAACCTATAATTTAAATATTATGTAGACCTAGGTACATACAGGGTGAAATATCCTTCAAAATAGTTTTGGCTATGGATACCCCAAGATAACCAGCAACACACACCAACAGGGAGAGTTTGAGAGCATTGCTCCAGCTACCCCTAAAGTCAGGAAAAGTTCTTTAGTGGAAAGATATAATAAGTACCTCCTATCTGAATAAATAATTTGCAACTTGAACGCCGAACAATTTTATGATAATTATTGAAAAATAGAGGTTATTGGGGAATATTTGTCTGTCACTTCTCTGGATAGGCACACTCTAGAACCTCCTTCCCTACTGTCAGCCATTGTAGTTTTAACCTATAATTTAAATATTATGTAGACCTAGGTGCATGCAGGGTGAATTTTCCTTCAAAATGGTTTTGGCTATGGATACCCTAAAATGACGAGCAACACACACCAAGAGGGAGAGCTTCACAGCATTGCTCCAGCCACCCCTGAAGTCAAGAAAAATACTTTGTGGAAGGACGTAAGTGCATACCTAGCGGAAAAATGATTTGCAACTTGAAAACCAATCAATTTTATGATATATATATTGAAATAGAGGTTATGGGGGGAAATTTGTGTTTCAACTCTTTAGATAGGCACACCCTGGAACCTCCTTCCCCACTATTAACAACAAACAGCCATTGTAGTACCTACCTAGGTACCCCTCATTTGACGAGCAACGCACTCCAAGAGGGAGAGCTTCACTGCATTGCTCCAGCCATCTCTAAAGTCAAGAAAAATTGTTCACTGGAAGGATGTAAAATGTACAGCCTACCTACCTGAATGGGTAACTTTGCAACTTGAACACCAATCAATTTCATGATAAATATAAGAAATAGAGGTTATGGGGGAAAATTTGTGTTTCACTTCTCTGGATAGGCACACCCTAGAAGACAAGTTAAATAGACAATAGACCCTAAGACAAATTATTTAGTGGAATGATGTACCTACGTCCTACCTACCTGAATAAATAATATGCAACTGGAACGCCATCCAATTTCATGATAATTATCGAGAAATAGAGGTTGTAGGGGAAAATTTGTCTGTCACTTCTCTGGATAGGCACACCCTAGAACCTCCTTCCCTACTGTTAGCCATTGTAGTTTTAACCTATAATTTAAGTATTATGTAGACCTAGGTACATACAGGGTGAATTTTCCTTCAAAATAGTTTTGGTTTTGGATACCCTAACATGACGAGCAACGCAAACCAAGAGGGAGACCTTCGCAGCATTGCTCCAGCCACCCCTAAAGTCGAGAAAAGTTCAGCAGTGGAAAGATATAAGTACCTACCTTCCTGAATAAGATGATTTGCAACTTGAACACCAATCAATTTCATGATTATTAACAAGAAATAGAGGTTATAGGGGAAAATTTGTCTGTAAATTTTCAGGATAGGCACACCCTAGAACCTCCTTCCCTACTGTTAAGAACAGCCATTGTAGTTTCAACCTGTAATTTAAATATTATGTATGTAGTGGATTTACCTACTATGTAGACCAAATGTAGACCTAGGTACATACAGGGTGAGTTATCCTTCAAAATAGTTTTGGCTATGGATACCCTAAGATGACGAGCAACACACACCAACAGGGAGAGCTTGAGAGCATTGCTCCAACCACCCTAAAGTCAAGAAAAATTCTTTAGTGGAAGGACGTAAGTACTTCCTACCTGAATAAATAATTTGCAACTGGAACGCCGATCCAATTTCATGATAATTATCGAGAAATGGAGGTTGTAGGGGAAATTTTGTCAGTCACTTCTCTGGATAGGCACATCTAGAACCTCCTTGCCAGCTGTCAGCCGTTGTAGTTTCAACCTATAATTTAAATATTATGTAGACCTAGTGCATGCAGGGTGAGTTATCCTTCAAAATGGTTTTGGCTATGGACACCATAAGATGACGAGCAACACACACCAACAGGAAGAGCTTCACAGCATTGCTCCAGCCACCTATAAAGTCAAGAAAATTTTTTTAGTGGAAGGATGTAAGTAGGTGCCTACCTGAATAAATAATATGCAACTTGAACGCCAACCAATTTCATGATTATAAACAGGAAATAGAGGTTAGGGTAATGGCACCGGTAGTTGCCACTACACCCAGTAGTTGGCACCATTAATTTTAAACTTGAAAAATAAGGTTTCAGTGACACTCACAGATTTGAAATTGGCGCCATTTTGAAGTAGAAAGTATCAGCTGTGTTTTCTAAGCTTTCCCGCCACAATCAAGTTAGAAGTGGAGGAGATAACACCTGGGATGATAAAGGTAGCAAGTCACTTCATCAAAAGGCCTTGCTCCTAGTGGATCTCCTTAAGAGGTAAGTCGACTTTTTTCTCAATATCTGATGTATTTTAAGGAACTTTTTGGCTGTTTCGTTTTTCATCATGTTCGTTGGTTGTCAGTTGATGCAATTCATGCATTTTTTAGTGTTATCTAATGCGATTTTCGACAAAAGGTGGGGTGGCAACTATTGGGTTTCATATAGCAGCTAGTTCCAGTAGATGACAAAAGTGTCAACTATTGGGTTTAATGTTTTTTTTCTGTCTTTCTAGGTATTTTGACTTGAATTTTTATCACAATGACCGTGGTGCGGTTGTTTTTCCTGAGAAATGAGTGGCTCCAGTAGTTGACAGGGGGTGTCAACTACTGGGTAACGTTGGTGTCAACTACTGGTGCACATAGAATAATGATAATTTTTTTTTATTGGTTTGTTCAATATTTGAGCTCTGATTCCTTGTTTATTTACTTTTTTTTAGAAAACAAAAATTAACCATGCCACCAGAAAAACGGAAGATATGGTCATACACCGAAGAACAGATGCTGGAAGCACTTCAAGATGTGCAGAACGGAAGTTCACTACAATCTGCAGCTTAGACTCCATGGGGTGCCCCGGAGTACTCTCCGGCTTAAGGTCAATGGGAAAACTCCACTTCAGACTGACTGGGCGATAAGAACTAAATTGATCTTGGATATATCCACTGAAGTCTAATTAGGATTTAATATAGTGATTCGCTATTCAAGTTCCTACCTAGGTTTTAGCGAATTTTTGAAGAAAATTAAGCTATTGCTCTCGCCTCAAAATTTGTAGAATGTAAATTTTTGAAAAAAATTTATGCAAAAATCCGTTTCAGACTATTCTGAATCATATTCTGAAGTTGAACGCATTTTTTAATGTATGTATGTATGTATGTATATATGTATGTATGTATGTATGTATGTATGTATATATGTATGTGTCATTCCAGACGATAACTGTCCGTAGAATTGTGCTAGAAACTTCAAACAAATTTTAAAATGTTAAGGACACTAAACGAAAGTTCAAGTTCGTTGGCCAGCATGATCGGATTACATCTTCGGGTTGAAATTTGGAAAAAAAGTAGTCAACAATTTCAAGATATCCTGTTTTTTGAGATTTGTTGTGCGAAATAATTTTTTCAGCATACTAATATGTGGTATATTCGGAATCAGCGTAAAATTTCCTATAAGAATATGTATCAAGTTTTCAAAAATTTCAATGTTGAAAAATCAGTCCAAAATCAAAATAATGCCGTTCGCTAGTTGTAAAATTTCTCTACACGATCAATAGCGACTGAAATGTCGAAGATTTCTTCAAAAATTCGCTCATGGGGTCATGCTGCATGACTGGACTTTTTTTTTAATCAATTTTCTACAAAAAGATGTTTTAACATTAGATACCTTAAGGTAAATTTATTAGGTAAAGCTATTATATACATATATAAGCAAATACAACTTTATGCATGTGTTGAACAGCTCACGTTTCTGCTTGATGTTACCTTTAGTTACCTCAGTTATTCTTTCACTCTTAATTTCCTGGAATTTGTTTAGTTTGAAATGAATTAAACATTGTTTTGAACAAAACTTTTGAGTGTCAACTACTGGTTCCTTTCTGTGTCAACTACTGAAATATAGGTGTCAACTACTGGTGAAAAATCAGGCTTCGGTTTTTTTTTCACTTTTTGAACAAACTATTTCATGCAATCGAGTTTTTGAAAAATGACAAGATGCGGAATGATATGGGGCATATAATGAGAACCGGAGTAAAAACTAAAAAGCAAAAATAACGGAGAAACGACAGAAATCCGAAAACCGTGCTCTTAAGGGTGGCAACTACTGGTGCCGTTACCCTATAGGGAAAAATTTGTCTGTAAATTCTCTGGATAGGCACACCCTAGAACCTCCTTCCCTACTGTTAGCCATTGTAGTTTTAACCTATAATTTAAGTATTATGTAGACCTAGGTACATACAGGGTGAATTTTCCTTCAAAATAGTTTTGGTTTTGGATACCCTAAGATGAAGAGCAACGCACACCAAGAGGGAGAGCTTCACAGCATTGCTCCAGCCACCCCTAAAGTCGAGAAAAGTTCAGCAGTGGAAAGATGTAAGTACCTACCTTCCTGAATAAGATGATTTGCAACTTGAACACCAATCAATTTCATGATTATTAACAAGAAATAGAGGTTATAGGGGAAAATTTGTCTGTAAATTCTCTGGATAGGCACACCCTAGAACCTCCTTCCCTACTGTTAAGAACAGCCATTGTAGTTTCAACCTATAATTTAAATATTATGTAGACCTAGGTACATACAGGGTGAATTATCCTTCAAAATAGTTTTGGCTATGGATACCCTAAGATGACGAGCAACACACACCAACAGGGAGAGCTTCAGAGCATTGCTCCAACCAGGGGCGGCTCGTGGGGGGGGGGCATCGGGACATTGCCCCAGTACATTTGGGAAAAAAGTAACAAACTGGAATGAAGACTTTACAAACAGCTCCATGCTGTGGCTCCAAGGTTGATGCTAGAAGTAGTAGGTTTACGCTCCATCCAAGGAGGTTTAAGATCCATCTACCAGCGAAAAAGTACGTAGATTGCGATGATATCACTCTATCAAGAGAGAAATTTCGTCGATTCAGGTTAGACTGTGAAGGGAAAAAAAAGGGAAATAAAGGGCAAGAAACGGGAATTACGGGGCAAGAAACGGGAAAAAGAGGTCATAACGGGATATTTCTCATGATTTTGGGGGGCTCTGCCCCAGACAGGGTTTCCAACTTTTCTAAAGACCGTAGAATGAAATTTACGTTATGAGTGGCTTCCACTAGAGGAGTTTCGGTTTATTCCATTAGCCACACTGATTCCTTCTCGTCACTCCATGCTGAGTTCCCTGTTGGGTATGTTCGTGGTAATGTTTTGTTGTCTCTACAAGTAATATGTGATGTTTCTTTAAGTTCGTCCGGTTGTTCCCAAGAATTTACTCTAAAGTAAAGTCCGTATTATAGTGTTGTGTTAAGTGCCTATTTTTATTCAGTCCTAAGTTGTTGAATACATCTTTTGTAATAAAGTTCTTTGTATTGTCGGTCGAGTTGGAGTGCGTTGTTCTATGTGTAGAGCTACATAACCGTAGCTCCGTCGGTAGTTACGAATGATAGTTACAAAAATAAATTTTGGCATCCCTTGTGGGGAATGAAGAAAAATCAACAATCACTTTGAATAGAATTCACACCTTAGGACGACTTTCATCGACGGATTTACGTAAGTTGAAGTTTAGTCAGGTACTGATTTTGACATTTTTGACATTTTCATGTCTTTGCTTTGGCACATTAACTGAAAAATCGTCACGAAAACTTGCTCACGCGATACCAATAAATAAAATAGACTCACTGTATTGGGTAGAGAACAATCAACTAGTTTCTTTATGTCTTTGCTATGGCACATAAACTAAAAAAAGTCACGGAAAATTGCTCACAAAAATATTTTGATGATTTCCGCTTACAACCGAGTCGTTGCTAGGGAAATGGTACTTCGTCGTTTTTCAACCCACAAAATTCGTCGACCATTCGTTCGAAAGCTCTCGATTTATCCAACCATATTATGTTAACTACTGCAAAGTGCGTGGCCAACAAGCTGAGTTATGAGCAAGGTTTTTGAATAATTGTGTACACTCAATAATTGATATTGTGAACATGATTGCCACCGCTTGTTAATTTCTGATGATTTCATTGAGCTGGTGTTTCGATGATTTGATTCATAGCAGGTGATCCAAATATTGCGAGAACGGTTTGATTTGTGAAGCGGTGGTTAAATCATTTCAATAGTTAATTTCTATGCTTTACACTCTAGGAAGCTGTGATTTCTTATATAGCCTTTTTAGGACATTTACTTGACGATGCCCAGGGTTCGGATTAGATGAGTGGCTCTTGAAGCTAATTTCTATGTTTTACACTCTAGGAAGTTGTTGAGTTGATGATTCGAATTGAAGCCTTGATAATTTTTAGTACTTTTAATAATAATATAGTCCATTCTAAAATTTTTAGATACTTGGTAAGTAGGTACCTATAAGATAGTATTTTTAATTTAATATATTTATCTAATTATTTTATATTTAGTTTATCAATAATATTTAATGATAATGATTGATTATTATTTAGTAGCCATATACTTTCATAACAGTTGCCCAAGGCATGACATGACCCAAGTGGGATTTATGTATCATGTGTTTAGGTCAAAGTTAATTCACACTGAAAACAAAACTAATGGAAGAAAAACCTCAATGCTCTTCTTGACTGTCAAATAGGTAAATATTTTTGTGCCCCACTCCTTTTGCAGACCACCGGCCGCCACTGGCTCCAGCCACCCCTGAATTCAAGAAAAATTGTTTAAGTGGAAGGATGCAAAATGTACAGCCTACCTACGTGAATAAATAATTTGCAACTTGAACACCTATCAATTTCATGATAAATATCAGGAAATAGAGGTTATGGGGGAAAATTTGTCGTTCACTTTTCTGGATAGGCACACCCTAGAACCTCCTTGCCAACTGTCCGCCACTGTAGTTTCAACCTATAATTTAAATATAATGTATGTGGTGAATTCCACCACATCAGGTCAACAGCCCTTTTCAGGGCTACCAAAAAGAGGTACTCACGACACAATTACATATAAAAGACGTCGAGTTACAACTCAGCAAAATAACATATTTCGCCCGAGAGAATATGCGAAATATTCACTCACGAACGAAATATTCACAAATAAGCAACAAGCCAAACACCCACTGCAGGAGAAGGGTTCGTCAGGACAACTCACAAAAGTTGTCTTGAAAACAGCAGCCCAAGGAAATAATCAATCGACCTCTACGAAATGCAAGGGCAAGGCTGGCAAACCAACTCAGCTATCATATTCACAGATTCTGAGAAAACACTATGCGAGCCAATAAGGAAACACATGGTGAACTAATGAAATTAAGCGGACCAACCAGGGGGCGGCAGGAGGCGGCCACCTCCCTATAAATACCCCGCACGGAGCCCTCCGTATTCATTCCACCTTCTGCTCTCGCTGACGTCTCTTCTCACCTCTCGACGAAGTTTCTACACGCATTCAAGACTCAGAAAGGCATATCTTCCTCTCCTCACAGATTCTCTCGATCTTCTTGGCATCTACGAGTCTAGTCATTACACTACTCATTGCCCAACGTAGATCTCCAGTCAGGGTACCACCCGGCACGTTTAAGACTTCGTCTAAAACGTCGCGTCCGCAGGGATACCTGAGTCGTGTCGCCCGAATCTTGCAGCAGTACGCTCTTGGTTGTCCGCGGGACACACCGGTAAATCGCACAGCTCATACGCTCCGATTTACTGTCCAAGGAAGTCTTTTTCAAGACTCGGAGAGGACCCTGACATTGAGCTGGGAGAGAGCTCTGTCAAGCGAGTCCCTCCTCTTCATAAATCCTTCATCCGAGACGGAAAGGTATTTTTTTATCGAGTAAACACACTCGGATATCTCAATGGAGCGAAGCCCCTCTTACTCCCTCGGGTTTGAGGAAGAAGAGCTCGGCGCTGGAACGGGCATCGGCCCCGCTCCAGCTCCTCATCCGAAACTCGATTCTCACTCAAAACGTAGTGACAAACTACTCGGGCCAACTCCGTGCCCAAAGCTCGAACCTCTCGACGAGATCGCAGCTTCACCTAATAAACCCACAAAGAGTTTGTTAGCTACTCCCTTACACACACAAGGGATCGAGGATTATTTTCAGAACCCCTCGGAAGGTAGTTCTTACGATTCTACCCATATACATGAATATACTAAATATTCATCTCACGATCGCACCGCCGATCCGAGTGTTAAACACACTCCTATCCTGCATACACCGCACGGACCAAAGGGTACTTTCCAGTACCTCAATCAAACACATTCCGTTCCTCCTACAGATGTAAATCTGAGACCGGAATATTACACAACGGTTCAGCATCCGAATACGCATTTCCAAACAGCTCGAACCGAACCTGGCGCCCCTCGCGGCCTACCAATGAACGAACCACGAGGTTCAACCACCCAGCCAAATGTCCTTGACAATTTCGCTCACATTTCCTTCGGAAATAATACAGGGACTAACCCGCATAACCAAGATATGGGTACTTTTCACAACGTCCCACTTGGTCTACCTACACCAAGTAGAACATATATAAATCCACTACAATGTAGACCTAGGTGCATACAGGGTGAGTTATCCTTCAAAATGGTTTTGGCTATGGACACCATAAGATGATGAGCATCACACCAAGAGGGAGAGCTTCACTGCATTGCTCCAGCCATTCCTCAAGTCGAGTTAAATTCTTTAGTGGAAGGATTTAACTACCTACCTACCTAAATAAGTACCTAATTTGCAACTTGAACACCAATCAATTTCATGATTATTAACAAGAAATAGAGGTTATGGGGGAAAATTTGTCTGTCAATTCTCTGGATAAGCACACCCTAGAACCTCCTTCCCTACTGTTAACAACAGCCATTGTAGTTTCAAACTATAATTTAAATATTATGTAGTCCTAAGTAATGCATGGTGAGTTATCCTTCAAAATAGTTTTGGCTTTGGATACCCCAAAAAGACGAGCAACACATAGCAAGAGGGAGAGCTTCACAGCATTGCTCCAGCCACTCTTAAAGTCGAGTTAAATTCTTTAGTGTACCTATTTGTATATCAACTAGTCCGCCAGTCGTTGTCCTCCCTGAAGGTAATAAATAAAAATCAAATCTGTAATAAACTCTAAAAAGCTTTTAATTTAATGAAAGTCAGAAGCTGAGATAGCTAATAAACGAAAGATAAAATAAAGACATGTTTTCACAAGCTTGTTTTAATTTTTTGGAATCATAGGTAGGTACCTAGGTAAGTAAATGTACTCCAATTTTCAAGTTGTCAGAATCAATGTTACACAGGACCACTCAATAGTTCATTTATTGCTATTTATTTATTGATTTTTAATTGTTTATTGTCTGAATTCTTTGTTTTAAATAGATGTGGGTGATACCTACCAGTAGGTACGTACTACGTACACCCACAACAACTAAATCAAAACGCAAGAATTAAGTATATTTTTTTTCTCGAAAATTTTGTGTGCATACCTACCTAGCAATTTTCTTATGCGAAAGGCCACAAATTAGAACCTATAAATATTGAACATTCTAGCTGGGCTAGTAAGCCGCCATAAAACTTAAATTTTGAAAAAAAAAGAAGTTTTTTTGTTGTTATCAACGTTTTTGGTAAGTACCTACATCAAAAATAAGGTCATAAAATTGTTTTATGATGCAATTGAGGGGTATTTGAAAGGATTCGTAGAGTTACACATATTAGTGCCTCCCTAGTTTGTTATAGAATGGTAGGTACATTTCTGAATTCATACAAGAACTTATCAAATTTTTTGGTTTGTTATTTCCAATAATAAGCTTCGTGATCGTATTGAAGAACAATTTCGGATCCCCCCCCCCAACTTGGTAATTTTACGTTTCAAGATGCATCAGCACTGTCCAAATCAGCAGTGTCCGCCGACTGGGACCTAATGTGCCCTAAAATCGATCGAAAAAAATCTCAATTTGGGACCTAGATGTGCATAACATCTTACCGGTTTAATCGCCGCCCACCTGGGGTTTTTATGGATTAAAGACAGGTGCAAAAATGGGGTTTTCTATTTAAGGTACCTACCTACTCAGTTAACCAAAATTTCTCATTTTGCTGAGCTTTTCCGTCATCAGCTATTCAAAAAGGCTTAAGCATTTCGCTAAGATATAAATGAGATGAAATAAGAAGTTTATAACTACCTAGAAGTTTAATACTACCTGCCTAACTTATTTGGAGTTTAGATCCTATTTTTGACTCAACTTTCGAACCTATTTTATAGGTACCTACCTACCACAGGTTCTACCTAGTGTGAGCTGTGGGTGCGTGATCAAGCCACTCATCAGTCAACAGAGATACCTAGTCTAAGCCGAAAGATCTACTTGTCCGAGAGAAGAGTCAATTATTTACTGACCTCTAAGGATTATTTAGTTTTCCTTGAAGGGAGGGATTGTTTATGTATTCAATAGATATTTGTTTTGGGTGCCTCTGAATTATTTATCATAGAACATGAAGCGATTCCTCCATGACTAATGGTGTGTTTCTTCATTATGGGTGACTGTTATGGAGGAGATTAGCTGTTATGCTTTGACGTTACTTTAATTTCCTTTTGATTTTGTTAGTAGTGAGCGGGAAAAATGTCGCAGCGAAGCATAACGTAAGCTAGATTTTACTTTATTTTAAATACTTTAATATTTTGTTTGTTCCCAAGTCATTGTCCCAGAGATGGTATCTTGTAGAGTTGTTTTGAAACCGATCATCAAACGTTCGCTGTACGAACAATTGTCAAAATGATAAGTTGTTCGCTTCATTTGGTGACAGTGTCGAGGGGTGTACCTACTAAAATACCAAAACTTTGTCTTGTCGCATGCTATTTGAAAAAAATTCGTTTAATTATGAAAAAGGGATGAAATTATTGCCCCTCCAATAATGTTTCTTAGCGGCTGTTTATCTGGTTTGGAGTTTCTGCTGCCATTTCTACAGATCGTTCGACCTTGAGAAACATAAGTTACGAACTGATAAACAGTAAACAAAGTACAAGTAAAATTGAATTCGTGAACGCAGCTATGATGGGTATTTATTCGTACTCGTAGGTAGGTATATGTACCTAATATATTTAGTATGTACCTTCCTATACCTACTAGCCTGTGCTGTGGAATGATATATATACTTCATTTTGAATTGAAGCTCACATTTAGGTCGGAGGCAGTGAATAGGCATAAACTACTAATCATAGTTTGACTTTTCATCTTGCCTCCAGTCTTCTGGGTGTCGTATAAAGTTTTCTCAAACATTTCTGTTCAGTGGAAGTGAGCGGAAATGTGAACTAATGAAATAACCGCTTGCTCGCTTTGACCAGGTGCTCGTGCTGCCCTGGAAGCAGCTTTACTGCAGGCACGGGTGACCCACAAGCATTTGGTGACTTACTAGGCACTTGGCTGATCACTTTTGATATAGTTCTGATACTGAAAGAAAGAAACTTGATAAAGAAGATGAGAGAGGTTAGGGCAGGCATAGGAGTTTTTGAGTGATGGCATCCATTCTTCAACTTCAGGCTGCCAGTACCTACATATAGGTACCTACGATCAAACCGTTGGAGGTTGAGGCGAAAACTAATCTCCTTCCCAAATGGCTGGAGCGTGTGTGTTCTGGCGAGTCGTAACTCGACTGTATATCATGTCACTCATGGCGCACAGTGGGCCAGATTAGACATCTGGCGCACACTTTTGATTTTATAAGCTATCATTATAGGAAATTTTACGCTGATGTTCCTGTACCAAAATTTCACGACTCTGGCGTTTTTTGCCTTGAAAAAACCATTTATTTATGTATTTATCAAGTTCTATTTTTCGTAACACAGGAAAGCTATTGAAAATTAAATTTTGCGTCGATTTATCACCAAGAACAGGCCAATGGAAAATAAGAAAGTTATGCCATTTTGAAATATGACATGTCGAAAAAATGAGGTTTTTTGAGGTTTAAGGGATAAATTATTGCTTCTAGAGATATAGAAGTTGGCTTCCAGGCAATGGTTGTAGAGGATAATTTTGCGTTGAATGAGCACCAAAAACAGCAAGATACATGACAATTAAGGATTTTAAGATTTTTTGAAATTCTGCTTTTATAGCTACATTTCACATTTGTTCACTTGATCACCTCGGAACCAAATATAACCACCTAATCCAACTATGCACTTCATCATTGGCTATTCTAGGTCACTGGAAAATTAACGAAGTTCACCCAAATACACCAAGGATTGAGAAATAGGCTATAATTGAGGGGGGAATTTAGGGGAAATATCATGCTTTGACGTCTGGTCATGCGATAAACGCCCAGATGCTCATCCCATCGAATTTTTAGAGCAGTGCACGGCTCAAATATTCAAGTTCTGCTTCTATTGAACACCAAGATTAACAAAACATTTCAAACAAAAATAGCTTGGACTTGCTGCTTTTTTTTTTTCTCGTTATTCCGCTATTAAGATCTCATTATACGTTCAACCTTGAAATATATACGTTTGAGGTTAATAATCCAAATTGTTTTCAAATGAACTGCTTCGTGCACAAGAATTTTTACTACTGAACTGCTGCTGCAATAGCTCACCAATTACTATCTTACCTTTTGTAATCCAGCTATCGGAATCCCTCTTTGTACATAGCGGCAGACGTTGTCTACTGGATCAAATATCCATTTGGACTTATTTACTGTGGTTTGGTTGAATTCCACTCAGGTCTTTCCACTTAGGAATTCCACTTTTTCGTGGTACTGAAAATGAATCTTCTACTGAAGCATTAGCATTCTCTTTTCAGAACCTTAGAAGTTTTGGAACTTAACACACTATAATATTGCAGCGACTCCCGTGGTTACCTCTAATTTTCACAGTTGCCTGAAAAATAATATCAAGGTAATAATTCATGTTTTTTTATTGTTTAGATCCTTTTTCAAGAAGCTTCCCTCGCCCTCTAAAGTAAAGAAAGAGGAAGGCGATGACAAGGGGTACGTTTAAAATACCAATTCTCTTGTGTCTCCATTATTTTTTAATATGCTAAGAAGTTTTCGAAAGTCGTTTGAGTTGTTGAAAACGACGATTATTCAGCATAATAGTGCCAAACATTTTAAAACTCATCCTACCATTCAGTACGCAAATTTAACGCATGTGTCCTGGCGCAGAACTGATGAAGCACTTGTGTCTCCCAAGAAAACCGATGTATCCCCCACGAAACCAGATGTATTAGATTCGCCTATAAAGAAAACGAATGGTAAAAGAAAACGGACGAGGAAAATTGAAAGTGATAGTGAGGAAGAAGAAATCCAAAACGGGTAAGACTAATACGTCCTCTTTTATTTACTTCATCCTCTTTATTACTAATTCTTTGTAGAGTTAATCACCCTATAGGTTAGCACATACTAGTGCATTGCCGCACATTAATGTCGATAAGCACAACAGTGACTGGTCAGGCCACAGCTCCTTGGAATAATGTGCACATATCCTGTTGTGCTCGGTGTTTCGTCCGTTATGGATTTTTTTTGTGCTGTGAACTGACTACCTTGCTGCGTACGCACTCAACTGCTAGAGCGGATGGGTCGGACGGGGCATTGAGGGTTGACGGAGACATGCGCCTAGTGAGCCATGTTTTAATCCTCCCCACCCCACCACGACTGTGGTGTGGGCGTCCCAGTAAACAATACACTGTGGGCCCGTTCCACCATGGAGGATCACGAACTAATCCAGAGTTAATCCAGATATGTCACTGCCATTTTTGAGGCATAACTCCCAACCCTCAACCCCCTATGGTGGAACTGTGGTGTGTGCGTCCCTGTAAACAATACACTGTGGGTCCGTTCCACCATGGAGGATCACGAACTAATCCAGATATGTCACTGCCATTTTTGAGGCATAACTTCAAACCCTCAATTAATCCCCTATGGTGAAACTGTGGTGTTGGCGTCCCAGTAAACAATACACTGTGGGCCCGTTCCAAAATGGAGGATCACGAACTAATCCAGAGTTAATCCAGATATGCCACTGCCACTTTTGAGGCTGTTTTGACTTCAAACCCTCGATTAATCCCCTATGGTGAAACTGTGGTGTGGGCGTCCCAGTAAACAATACACTGTGGGCCTGTTTCACCATGGAGGATCACGAACTAATCGATAGTTAATCCAGATTAGTCACTGCCATTTTTGAGGCGTTACTCCCAACCCTCGATTAACCCTCAATGGTGGAACTGTGTTGAGTGCATCCCTGTAAACAATACACTGTGGGCTCGTTCCACCATGGAGGATCACAAACTAATCCATAGTTAATCCAGATATGTCACTGTCATTTTTGAGGCATTACTCCCAACCCTCGATTAACCCTCAATGGTGGAACTGTGTTGAGTGCGTCCCTGTAAACAATACACTGTGGGCCTGTTTCAGCATGGAGGATCACGAACTAATCCATAGTTAATCCAGATATGTCACTGCCATTTTTGAGGCATAACTCCCAACCCTCGTTTAACCCCCTATGGTGGAACTGCGGTGAGTGCATCCCTGTAAACAATACACTGTGGGCCTGTTTCACCATGGAGGATCACAAACTAATCCATAGTTAATCCAGATATGTCACAGTCATTTTTGAGGCATTACTCCCAACCCTCGATTAACCCTGAATGGTGGAACTGTGTTGGAGTGCGTCCCTGTAAACAATACACTGTGGGTCTGTTTCACCATGGAGGATCACGAACTAATCCGTAGTTAATCCATATGTCACTGCCATTTTTGAGGCATAACTCCCAACCCTCGTTTAACCCCCTATGGTGGAACTGTGGTGAGTGCGTCCCTGTAAACAATACACTGTGGGCCCGTTCCACCATGGAGGATCACGAACTAATCCAGATATGTCACTGGCATCTTTGAGGCATAACTCCCAACCTTCGATTAACCCCCATGGTGGAATTGTGGTGTTTGCGTCCCTGTAAACAATACACTGTGGGCCCGTTCCACCATGGAGGATCAAGAACTAATCCAGAGTTAATCCAGATATATCTCTGCCATTTTTGAGGCTTAACTCCCAACCCTCGATTAACCCCTATGGTGGAACTGTGGTGTGTGTGTCTCTGTAAACAATACACTGTGGGCCTGTTCCACCATGGAGGATCACGAACTAATCCATAGTTAATCCAGATATGTCACTGCCATTTTTGAGGTATAACTCCCAACCCTTGATTTACCCCCTATGGTGGGAACGCGACCTAAGCTGAAGGATGCGTATTTTTCTCCCAAGACGGGGCAGTCCCGCTGCAGCATTAGTGTGTGCTTACTTTTTCAATTTGTAATTTGACCAAAAGATTGAATTAATCCAAATTCTCACAACCAGAATTATTCTGGGGGTGGCACTAAGTCGAATACTCAATAGTACAAAACACAATACACAATAGTAGTTATACTTTTTTTTCTTTAGGAAAAAAGAGAGGAGCGGCGAGTCACCTGTAGTCGTGAAGAAAGATAAAAAATCCCTAAATGAAGAGGAAATTATTACGAACGGTGAAAACAAGGATAATGATAAACCCCTTCCTGATGGTAAGAAATACATTTCAACTTCAAACCCTTAAATGTAATTTTAATAAATCCGATCTTATATTGTAGTTAGCATATACTGGGTGCCCCCAAAAACGTCCCCTCCCTGCTAAAATCGTTAATAATGGGTCAAAAAAATAATTTTTTTTTCAATCAATGTTTTTTTGTAAGGATCTCAAAATAACGAAATTGCGCACTTGCGCAAACGTACGCAATTGACATCAACTTCGTTATTTTTAATGGGATCCCCCATTTTTTATTGCAGATTTGAATTTTATGTGAAATTTCATGAAGAAATGACATCATTCAATTTTTCAAAAGCGCGCAATTAAGCTCTAAAAGTGCAATAAATGTGAGATACTCAATTGCCGCATGTAATACATGATTTTGGGAGTATTTTTTCGTGCTGAACCTCGTAATTATGTTCATTTATTGATATTTGCAACACCATCTTGGGAAAATACCGAAAAATTGACCAGAATCGCACTTTTCCACAAAGCACAAAGCGTACTAAAATGATGGTTTTTTTTGGTATTTCCCTAAGTTGGTGTTGCAAATATCAATAAATGGACATCATTACGAGTTTTAGCACGAAAAAATACTACAAAAATCATGTATAACATGTGGCAATCGAGTATCTTAAAATAAATATTAGGTGTAAAAGTATTAGAGGAGCGCTTAGCACACATATGGAATCGGCCTCAAACGGTTGTTCGAGGTTGGTTAAGAGTCCACATCACAATGGCTGAATTACGTGCATCCAGCATTATCTTAGAAGCACAAGAAGAAGATGGAGAAGTGCGGAGCTGGGGTTTGGAGACAGGGCAGCTCTTCAGCTTAGAGCCTAAGCTCAAAGATCAAACAATGAACGATGAAGAGATCAAAATTTGGCATATATTAATGACATTTAATAAAAGCTCATAATATTAATGGAAAAAAAGAAATAAAGAAAAGATTGTAAAAAAAATGTATTACGTGTGGCAATTGAGTATCTTTAAAATCTCAGTATCTCACCTTTATAGCACTTTTAGAGCAAAATTACGCCCTTTTGCGCACGCCTCAAAAATCGAGTGATGGGTCATTTCTTCATGCAATTCCACTTAAAATTCAAATTTGCTATAAAAAATAGGGGTTCCTATTTGAAATAACGAAGTTGATGTCAATTGCGCACATGCGTAATGAGCAATTTATTCATTTTTGAGATCATTAAAAAACTTTAAATTTGAAGAAAAAAACAAATATTTTTTTTTGACCCGTTATTAACGATTCTAACAGGGGGAGGGGGAAGACCCTGTATTATGTTAACTTTTTTTTATCATGTTGCTGGAAAATAGGTCAAAACAACATTGGTCGTAGGTACCTGTCAAAAGTGCCGAAATGGTTGATAAAAGAACATGTTAATGTAGGTTATTCGTTAAATAAACCAGTCCTTAGTAGATTCCATTTCAAATATCATCATCGTTGGTTGAATAAGAAAGATATTAGAGAGTTTTTGGTGACCACTTAACGTGACCCTAACTACTCAAGAGTACGTGACCTTGAGGGGACGTTAGCAACATCGTACGTTAGAATGGCTTATTTAACGTCACCCGTTTGGGGACCTAAAGGCACACGACACCAGCCTAACCTTCCTGTAAATGTACTGGGCACCTCAGAATTACTCGAATACTGGTGAAGTAAATAATAATAGTTTTTTTTTTTTTTTTAATGCCTCATTAGCAACTAATTATGTTGATGGATCGGGTAGGTTTTTGAACACCCCTCAAACTTCGTTATTCTACGTTTCAAGTCACGTAGAAACCGAATGTGCTATTTAAAGTCCACCTCCGCTGTTTAAGCTTTACTAGCCATCAACTCGATCGAAAATCCGTTCTTTAGCGCACAGGCACTATTTGGTCGATTAGAGCCTTGTTTTTATTATTATTTCACGTATTTTAAACGATGACTGAGTTTTGAGACACTACTTCCTTGCAGTATTGTTCTTAGTTTGCCTGATCTCTCAGCTATTTTCTTGTGAACATTGCGTGAAGTGCTGCCTCCACTGATGATTGATCTATTTGGTCGATTAGAGCCTGTTTCTATTATTATTTCACATATTTTAAATTAGAAAACTGAGTTTTAAGACACTACTTCTTCGCAGTATTGTTCTTATTTTGCCTGATCTCTCAGCTATTTTCTTGTGAACATTGCGTGAAGTGCTGCCTCCACTGATGATTTTGTTAGGTAAAATCCTGGTTCACTGTCGGAGAGATAAATACTTTTTCATACTTGTTGTTCATACCCAACGGAAAACCCTTCGTAGAAGTTCATAACGACCAATGACCTATAAGTGCAACTAAACCGCGGTGTTCCACACTTGAGGCTTTCTATCTTTGCGTTAAATCCATGCCCTATTTACGAATTGAAAACTAAAAATGAGAAATTAGCCTGTATTTGTACTGAAACTAACATGCAATTCGAATTCAGGATTGAAAATTAGCGTTTCATATCAAAATGAAGAAATTGATTAGTCAACCAGTGGACAACAAGACAGCTGGGGGGAAAATATCGCGTTGCCCAACCACCGTTAACGTGACATCAAAATTAAGGCAACCGTTCTCCCGGTTCCATTTGGGTTAGCATCTTCATTTGCTCCCTCAAGACTACGGTGACGGGTGACGTTAAGTTGAAGTCGCCAAAAAGTCTCTATTAACCTCAGAGCTGCCTTAGCTGTTCAGTGAAGCTGACAATCTGTAACGCTTCGTACTCAAATATTTGCTATTTCATTCAGATATAAACTTGGATATCTTGTGTTTTCCCATCTTAGTTTGGTGTCAATGATACATCAACATAGAATATCTCCATAACACGTTCCGAGCGGCGCTGATTTTGGTGGAAACTCCCTGTGACGGGACCTGTTTTTTCGAGAGAAAGGCGGGAAATGAAAGGGCGCGAAAATGTTACTGAAAGGGGGCCTTGATATCAATGGGGAACGAAACGGAACGCATTCTTTCGGAGGCCTGATCATCTACTATAAGTGTGTTAAACTCCACAGCCAACAGAATGCGTGGTAATCTCGGCAGAAGGTAGAACGTAGGAACCTATGTGCTCTCTGTAGCTGGATCTATCGATCCACTACGGGTGAATCGAACGAGGGCGTCTGGATCGATCGATCCATTCTGCTCAGAACGTGTTAGATAATGCGACAGTATTGTAGGACTATTTTTTAGGTACGCAATGAATTCGTGAGTTTTCCTTACAACAAAATATCTTCCACTTAACATTTCAAATAAAACGTCCTCAATGCAAAAGCTCAGTTATGTAAGCCCGGTTCTTTATCCAGATGGGTAATCTTGGGAAAATAGGGTATGAATCTAGTACCAACCAAGGATATAATAGTCATCCAAGGGCATCGAAACTATATACATGAAGAGAACGGAGGTTAATGAAGAATATTTTCTAATTCCATGAAAAATAAAGATTTTCAATATTGAATTGATTTCGTCGGTTAGGTCATCATCAGTAACAAACATAACTGAACCGAAGATAGAAAGACATAGCTTATTGTAGTTACAAGTGAAAGGGAGCTTCAATCCCATTGGTCGAGAGAGAGGAAGGGGCTGGAAGAATCTTAAGGAATCCAATCGTAGTTACAATTTTAATTTGACAGGTAGGCAGTTTGTTTTTGTTTGATTTTTATCCAAAATGAAGTCTGTTGAATGTACTTGGAGAAAAATTGGAGTTTTCAAAAGTGATAGTTCTGGTATATGACTAAATGACGATATCCCCAAATATATTTCACCATTGATAAATTCATATCTATAACGCTTGGAACTAGTTAAAGTAACCCTTTCCCCTCCCACCACTTCTTCTGATTAGCTACAATCCCTTTCACTTTATTTGCACTTGACTGGTTGCCTCTCCCAACCCTTTCTTTTCCCTTGACCAATGAGATTCATGCTCCCTTTCACTTGTGACTGTATAAGCTGTGTCCTTTCTATCTCATGTTCAATGATTGTTTATTACTGATGATGATCTAACCGCCAAAATCAATTGACGATTGTAACTGTTTATTTTTCGTTGGAATAGACAACGTTCTTTCAGAACTTCAATGATTTAGCTTTTACTATATATGTTGTATTTGTACATGTCATACTGAGTTAAAGCTTGTAAATTTGCATCAATGCATTTCCATTTTTGTTTTCATAGAAAATACATGTTATTATTTTTTTTTTTTTTTTTTTTTTTTTAGAGGAAAAATCTGACAGTAAAGCTAAAGATGTTAGTACTTCTGAAAAACAGAAAAAGACTACTCCCAAACGTCAAGTAACTCCGAAAATCAAACTTGGATCCGACTCGGAAGCACCTAAAAGAAGGAAATCTGGGGATAAAAAATCCACAACTGATAGTCCTAAAGATGAATCTCCATCATCTAAAAAATCAAAATCTGACAAAAAGTCAAACTCAAAAACAGCAGACGGAAATTCAAAGTCTGAAACAACTGATAAAAAGTCGAATTCTGAAACAATCGTCAGTAATGTAGATTCTAATGGTGTCAGCAAAGGAGAGTCCGATCTCGAAAACAATAAAGAAACAACAACCAGTGAAGACGCGAAGGGAAATGATGACCAAAAGAAGGATAGCCCTGCCGTGGAGAAGAAGAAAGAAGTTCACAGTTTTTTCAGTAAGTTCAATTCAAGTTAATCTTATGTAGAAGAAGAATTTTCATGTCGATTTTTTGTGTTTATTTTATTATTATATACATTATTTTTTTAATTAATTAATATATTTTTTTACGTGGAGTTAAGTGTTGGGTAAGTTGGGAATAAAGTATGGGCATTCCCAACTATTGGGAAATAGGTATTGAACTGGAGTTGTACTGCTACATGCAGGGAAAAGCCCACTGTCAGAGAGGTTTGATTAGTCGGGCTTGGTAGCCAAGTGACATGTTTGTGCTTTTTAGGGGCCGTTTATCAATCACAGATAAAGCCCTGGCAAACTTTTGGTAACTAGAGGCCTCGGGTAACGTCTCGTTGGCTGTTTACCAACTCACATTAAACCTGCAAAATACAGCTATCTACTTGGTATCTTTACCTAAGACTCATATCCCTCAGTTATCAATTTATCTGGTGGGTAACTTTTTATAGATAGATTATAACGTGCAGTACTATGTATGGCAACATTGTTAGTACCGTGGATGTATCAAATTTCGCAATTTAGGCTTGAAAATGAGAACTGACCTCTAAAAACAATGCATCACTAATAGTTTACATCTGAAGAACGAATGTATACTTGAAAAAATAAGTTCTGAGCCTTCGCCTTTTACTGAAAACTAGAAGCTGAAAATTGCCCTTCTTGAGATTCACCATTCTATCAGTGTGTAACGATAGTTAGTGCAAAACGTAATATCGATATATTTGTCTTCGACAGTCATCCCTACTATATTCAAGATGAATGAATTGAAGTGTGAAATCAGAAGCGATAACCATTTTGACTCACAACTCTCCAAAAGTAATGATAAAGTCATATCAAATAATGATATGATATATACTTTTATAATAATATAAAGTCATATTACATTAAGTCATAATGTACAACGAAGTTGACTTGATTGATTCCGATTTTTCGGATTAGGAAATTGTAGAATACAAACGAAGACCTTATACGGTTCTTCCTTGTCCCGATTATTTTAACTTACTCGATGATGTCGATTTTCAAACCCGTTTCCGACTATAGAAAGAAACGACGATGTTGCTCAAGTTGATTGAAGGGAAATTAGGAATCCCGCAGTGAGAGAAAAAACTATTCTAAATCGCTGATCACAAAGCTTCTCCGTACACTCAGATTCTATGAGCTTGGTGTGTAGTTCTAGTTCCTACCTAATAATGTAGGAACAATCGAGATCCCTTGGCATCAGAGATGAAACCAAAAGGACAGGAGTGTTGTTCTGTTGTGCTATACCAATCTACTTTTTACCCATGGACGTCACAAGGAACTAAAAATACCAGTGTTGTAACGTTGTTTTGTGTTGAAATCATTGCTGTAGTAGTGGTACCCCTTTTTCCCACAGACGAAGTTATCTGAGCAGTTAACTATCTAGGGCATAAAGTCGATTGATAAACGCCCTACCAAATTCGTTTGATAGGTTGCGGTAACCTCTAGGTAACTGCCTGAGGTTTGTCTGGAAGTTACCGCTGTATTTGATAAATGGACCCTTAGCGTAACCAAACTTTGTTTGTAGAAGCTTAAACGCGCATGATCCTTTCTCTGACCACTCGTTCCGTCTAGAACTCCGACCGCAGATCATCTAGACACTTCCAGTTTTCACTGCATGGTAGTGTAAAGGCTCTATATTTGGTCAATCTCTAGTGAGCTCGCTGACGAGGAGGCGAAACATTAATCATGATGGTAAAATCGTGGTTTTTGAAGTTGAAAATGTTTAATTCAGGGGTGCTCAAACGGTCGATCGCGATCGACCAGTCGATCGCGAGTGCTTTTTGAGTAGATCTCTTGCAACTTATGATAGATCAACTGAAAAGAAAGGATCTGAAACATTTTCCGTCTTTGAAAGCAAGGATTCCTCAGTTGAATTATGATACATGAGGCTGAATTATCAAATATTTTGGGACAATTCGAAATGCGTTTTTATGATTGCAGTAAATTGGCAAATATAGCATCATTTATGAGTTATCCTTTTTCATGTAAAAACATTGAGGAATTAGCTACTGAAGTAGCAAGTCAGTTTAATATGAACTCATGTTCTATTGAAAATGAGTTGGTGCAGATTATATCAGATATACATCTCAAAGCTACAGCATCTGATACAAATTTCTGGTGTTTTATATCTGAAGATAAATATCCGAATCTAAGGCAAATCGCCCTTCAACTGACGGCAATGTTTGGGTCAACTTACTTGTGCGAGTCTGCATTTTCTGATATGAAGATAATTAAGTCAAAATACCTAGGTTGGTAGGGTGTATCGTGTATGTACGACAACCCTGCATCACACATACTTGCAGCCTCTCAGAGTCGATCGTAAGTAGTCTAAAAATATTGAGGTAGATCGCCAGCAGTTCAAGTTTGAGCACCCCTGGTTTAATTGGTCATGTCGCATAACCTGACAACGATTTGCCAGAAGAGGAATTATCAGCAGTTGGTTACATGGCAAGAATCATGAAATGGGCCTTCAAACATTTTTCTGTGCTTCTCTCACTGTAATGTATGAGGTCGAATCCTGTTGATTTGCCTTCCAGGGAGCAACTGCTGACCCCCCCCCCCCCTCCTTAATTTAGACGAGGATGGCAGTTATTTGACTCCAGGGAAACGTTACGAGCAAGTAAATTCCCACAGCCAAAGCGGTTTGATTAATTTATTGTTCTTGGTTGCCAAGTGGCATGTTTGTGCTTTTTAGTGTAACCAAACTACGTTTGGACGCACATGATTCTGTCTGCCCGTCCCTTCCATCCACAACTTGGCTCCCAAGTCACCTAGAGACTTCCCGTTTTACTAATTGGTAGATCTGTTGACCAGGAAGTGGAATACTAATCTTAATCATAGCAATTTTTATTTATTTATTATTATTTTATTTTATTTTATTTTACTTGAAAATGTTGAAGATGTTTACAAAGGTATAGCCACATAACCAAACACGGGTTTTCCAGGAAAAGAGTTCTCAACAGTTTGTAATGGGTTTTGAAACATTTTTCTGTGCTTCTCTCGGGAAAATGTATGAAGTCGAAGCCTGCCAAGTTTCTTTTAATTTTTTGGCAACCCCAATCCCTCTCAAACCAAACTGTAAACTTCATATTCCCTGTAGTAACTTCTTCACTTCCTTACTAGATGAGTCAAAACATCATGACAGTGACCTCACTCGAATGATACTTCTTTCAGAGGGCAACTGTTGACAACCTCCCACTCCATCCTGCACTCACTTATGCCTCAGTGTTGCAAAGCTGCATAATTTTTCCATAAATCTAGGGATTTTAGTCAAATATACAATGAAGGACAGAATCAAACTTCAACGTTTGAATTTTAACTTCTTCTTCTTCTTCTCTTGCTGACTGAAGAAAGACCTTGGGACCAAAAAGTTCCAGTCAAACAGTGTTACCTTCTGAGCGATTTTGTATTCATATTAATTTATGAAACCAACTTGACTCCCCAACATAATACAGCAGACCGATATTTTTGAATGTCTTCAAACATCTGATGGAACAGATTAGACAAAAAACTCTATCTTTACTTTTAGTGAAATGTAGAAACTAGGTCAGAATTATGTTTATAGTTTCATGTTCTGGATGCTCACAAGCTCGCATCTCAAAAGTAAAAAAATATCCGTTTAGTAAAGTATAGAATATTTGGACAAATAGATCAGAATGCCGTACGTGTAGTTTGGCAGTCTGGATGCTCACAGCTTGCTTCTCAAAGAAAGGAATTTTCTAAATCAATCTTTTAGTAAAACATTGATTAGTTTAATAAATACGTAGATCAGACATATGGTGAAATGAGTACTAACAAAACATTTTTCTGCTGTTGGTTTTGATTCCATGACCAACTCACGAGGGACCTGTCCTGGCCTTGATTCCCTGTCCAGTACACCATGTGGGACCTTATTAGGAGGAGCAACACAATTGTACTTGTTGATCTCCTCCTCAGTTGTACTTCGGTATTGAAGAGTCCTCAAGATGTTCAGTTGTTACAAGGCAGGGAATAGTTGTAGCGGCCCAAAAATATTTGATACCTGGACAGGAGTTCGAACTCGCATCTACAACTAACGGAAAATATCCCCCGAGTTGCAACACTCTAACGATCTGAGCTATGAGGCCAGGGTGATCTAACCTCAAAGAATAAATACCATAGGCATTTTAACCAAAAAGCGATTAACAAAGAAATATATAAATAAAAGTTAAAATCGACTTTAACCCCTTTGCAACGGGCGTTGTTCAGCCACTGCAACGTGCCCGGCCTGGCTGCCTCGAAGCCCTCCAACCCCCCCGTGCCTGAATAATTGGCCCTCCACGCGCGGTGAACCACCTTTGCTTTTCGGAACTGGATCAAAAATATTAGAATTAGAAATTTCCCGAGTATCATGATCACCATCATCGAGAAAATCGTCAAAACTATCGTCTTTGAGTTGATCCAAAAAGTTTGTTGAACGAACTTCAATTTCAATGTTAATCACATCACTCCCTAACTCACTGTCACTAACGGTTATTATTTCTTTAGGAATTTCTTCATCCGTCCCCCTATGGTGGTCCATGGTGAGGAATAAAAACGTAAAAGAATGTACAAGTATGGAAAAACAGGTATGAGGAAAATTATGACAAAGACCGAATGCGGTAAAAAAAACAGTGACCAAGTCAATGTTTTTCCCACTATTTTCATGAGCATAAAAACTCTCAACGTCTTTGATCTCAGCGCATTCTATTAGATACTAGACGTAAATGTTAGTTACAATGCCTCTCAATGGATGGCATGAGAGTCGATAGAATGGAGGGAAATTCGAAAACGCCAAAATACGTCAGCAGGCGTTACGGAGCACTTGATGGCCGACGTATTAATACGTCGTTAGGCGTTACGGAGGACATCTGTGCCAACGTATTGATACGACGGCCGTCTCGAAAGGGTTAATCAAAAAGTAAAATATACTAAAACAGAATATTTTTAAATAAAAAATCGGTGGCTCAGCAGATGCTTGCTGGAACAAGTCAGCAGTCGAGCGATGTCATTATCACAGTGTGTTTTGACTCAAGTGAGAGAGGAAGTGAAAGGTGCTAACGACAAGAAATATGATGTTTTGGCTCGAAAGGGGTTTAATTAATTATTGTTTCGTCTGATTTCGGGTCCTATTTTGACTGCACCACTGTAACGGCCCATGCATCACAATCAAGTAACCCTAGGGGGAACGAATATACGGGTCATTTCACGCGAACGGCCAAACTTTTTTTTTTCGATATTTTTTAAAAGTCCTGATTTTCTAGTATGCTGTACCCATTGGTAGTACAAGCTAGGAGCCAAATTTTCAGACCCCTTCTTCGACCAGCCTTTTCTCTACAACTGTCCGAAGTTTAGGGGTGTGCGCCAAACACTAACTTTTGTTGTAATTGCTCAACCGTTATTGTGCCCAAAAAAATAAGTAAGGTGGCCAATTCTTATGGTAAATCGTCTGCTCTTTCTGGTAGTCATGTCTAAATTTACAAAAAACTTAAGCTTCCTCATGAAAACTCAAAATAAAAACTTCTTTTTCACATTTCATCAATTTGGCATTTTTTGAAAAAAAAATTTTTGATCTTAAATCATACCTACCAGTATGTAGAATACGAGGTTAGGAGGACGTAATGGGCCGACAAACGGTTTGTCGCCAGTGGTACTTAATGTACGGCCTGAACTCCCAAAAAACGTAAGCTTCCCCATGAAAACTCCACATTTCATCAATTTCGCATTTTTTGAAGAAAAAAAAATTTTTTGATCTTAAATCATACCTACTAGTATGTAGAATACGAGGTTAAGAGGACGTAATGGACCGACAAACGGTTTGTCGCCAGTGGTACTTAATATACGGCCTGAACTCCCAAAAAACGTAAGCTTCCCCATGAAAACTCCACATTTCATCAATTTCGCATTTTTTGAAAAAAAAAAAAAAATTTTGATCCTAAATCATACCTACTAGTATGTAGAATACGAGGTTAAGAGGACGTAATGGGCCGACAAACGGTTTGTCGCCATTGGTACCTAATGTACGGCCTGTACTCCCAAAAATCGTCAGCTTCCCCATGAAAACTCAAAATAAAATTTCTTTTGCTCATTTCATCAATTTCGCATTTTTCGGATAACATTTTTTTAATCTTAAATCATACCTATCAGTATGTAGAATACGAGGTTAAGAGAACGTAACGGACCGACAAACGGTTTGACGCCTGCTGTACTTAATGGGCCAGTACTACCAAAATAAAAGAAAAATTGAATTTTCATGATAAAATTTGCACCTATCTGATGTGCCGTCAAATGTGATGTTAGTTCTAATCAAATTTGATAAACTGGGGACTTTATAATGAAAACTCAATTTTTATTTTATTTAGGCAGTACGGCCTGCTGGCGTCAAACGGTTTGTCGGCCCACTACGTCCTCTTGACCTCGTATTCTACATACTGATAGGTATCATTTAACCCTTTGATGCATGATTTTTTCTTTTGTTGTGAAAAAAATCTGAGTGGTAGGAATAGGTAGGTCTCTGGATACCGGGAAAAATAAGGAAAAAAATCCATCACTGTTTTTTTCCTGGAATTTCAAGAAAAACTGAAAGATGCCTGTAAGCATCATTGTGCATATCGGCGGCACCTGAATGATGCCTGTAAGCATCATTGTGCATTTGGGCGGCACCTGGCCCTTGGCCTCGGAAGGGTGTTTTCATAAATGAAATCCAGTACTAACGAGAATTTAAATTTATTGAAACATGTAAGAATCCTCAAAAAACGATTGGTAGGTGTACTCTTGGTAAATATTCGTAAAACTACACAAGTAGATATCGTCGTCCCCATCCATTGCTCTCAACTTGGTAAACAAGTGCACAATGGTGCCTACAGGAAACAAAGGTTGAACCGCAAAAATCGGCACTAGAAAAGAAACTTCAACTAAAACAACTATTCCTCCACAAACTAGACAATATAAACTAACGAAAAAGATTTTTTTATAGAGAAAATGAACGACTTTTGTAATTCAGAGACCACACGAACGGAGCCCCCTCGGGGTCAAAAACGAGACTGCTGGTTTTGTCAACATTAACTTGATTATCTATTTTCGAGTTCAAAGTAATGCAACCAAATCTCTCCTTGAGTTCAAGCACATGTTGATGCTTGGAGGAAACAAAATAGAACTCAAAATAATCTCAACAGAGTGTGCTGGGGGTGTAAAACATAAAATGATGCCTACAGGCATCACGATGCAACAAAGGGTTAAGATCAAAATATATATATATTTTTTTTTTCTTCAAAAAATGCGAATTTGATGAATGTGAAAAAAAAAGTTTTTATTTTGAGTTTTCGTGAGGAAGCTTACGTTTTTTGGCAGTACAGGCCGCACATTGAGTACCGCTGGCGTCAAACCGTTTGTCGGCCCATTAAGTCCTCTTAACCTCGTATTCTACTTACTGATAGGTATGATTTAGGATGAAAAAATTTTTTTTTTCAAAAGATGCGAATTTGATGAAATGTGAAAAATAAATTTTTATTTTGAGTTTTCATGGGGAAGCTTATGTTTTTTGGGAGTACAGGCCGTCGTACATTAAGTACCACTGGCGACAAACCGTTTGTCGGCCCATTACGTCCTCTTAACCTCGTATTCTACATACTAGTAGGTATGATTTAGGATCAAAATTTTTTTTTTCAAAAAATGCGAAATTGATGAAATGTGGAGTTTTTATGGGGAAGCTTACGTTTTTTGGGAGTTCAGGCCGTACATTAAGTACCACTGGCGACAAACCGTTTGTCGGCCCATTACGTCCTCTTAACCTCGTATTCTACATACTAGTAGGTATGATTTAAGATCAAAAAATTTTTTTTCAAAAAATGCGAAATTGATGAAATGTGGAGTTTTCATGGGGAAGCTTACGTTTTTTGGGAGTTCAGGCCGTACATTAAGTACCACTGGCGACAAACCGTTTGTCGGCCCATTACGTCCTCCTAACCTCGTATTCTACATACTGGTAGGTATGATTTAAGATCAAAAAATTTTTTTTCAAAAAATGCCAAATTGATGAAATGTGAAAAAGAAGTTTTTATTTTGAGTTTTCATGAGGAAGCTCAAGTTTTTTGTAAATTTAGACATGACTACCAGAAAGAGCAGACGATTTACCATAAGAATTGGCCACCTTACTTATTTTTTTTCGGCACAAATAACGGTTGAGCAATTAAAAGAAAAGTTTGTGTTTGGCGCACACCCCTAAACTTCGGACAGTTGTAGAGAAAAGGCTGGGCGAAGAAGGGGTCTGAAAATTTGGCTCCTAGCTTGAATTACCAATGGGTACAGCATACTAGAAAATCAGGACTTTTAAAAAATATCGAAAAAAAAAGTTTGGCCGTTCGCGTGAAATGACCCATACACTAGGCTCACAATTTCTAGGATTTAGTACCCCTGTATCTGATTCACCTGTGCCACCACATAATGCTAGTCCGGCCACTCCCAATACAAAAGTACAATATAGATGTCACGATTATTTTACCAATGAAACTTGTAGTTGGTCTGTTGTGAACCCTATTCCCAACCCTGAAGTTTTGGTCTAGGCTGTTGACTTCTTCCAGCATAGCCCACGACACAGCGGTGGGAGGTACTCACATCGGGTCTTGAATGTCTAGTCTGATGGTGTGGTGGAATCACAGTACAGTGTATAACACATGAAGGCTAACAGTAAATGGTGATTAGCCGTTTCAGTTACCTATGGGGTAAGGCTGTGGTTATATTGTCAGTAACTACTCTCACAAGTTGGACGTGCTACCGTTTGCTCCCGGCTGGTGGAAGTGCCGGTGATTGTTTTTAATGGTTGACCCTTTGCTTCCGGGCGGTTCGGAAGTCGTGGCCTTCACTCAGAGACGTTGACAGTTCGGTCCCAAACATTAACACGAGTGTTTATCAGTTCAGTCCTCATCTCGTCATGGAACCGCAAGCCGTTGCCGGTGGGTCGAACCGAGGAAAAAAACGTTTTATTTCATGATGGCCAGACATAACGCGGAAACAAGAGTGAGTAAGGCGGTATATTCGTGGACACGAGGAAGGGTAAATTTCCGGTTACAAATTCGTGCAAAGGGTGTCCTTCAAACTGCGACCTCACGTCAATGAGGAGGAATAACTGAGTTTTTTTACTGACCAGACGAGTCCTAAATCAGGATGATTTGTAAATTAAGGTCTGTTTTTATTAATTTGAAGTGCCTCTTCGGTACTGATTTGGGGGACAACGAGAGCAACCTCCTCGTGGTGTCCTCCGGGTAATGCTGATAGCTTACAATTTTTTTGGCCGGGAGCAAATGGTCAACCGGGACCGAAGGGCGACCATCACTTTTCCTCTGCCGGGAGCAAGCGGTCAAATTTCATTGGGCCCGGGAGCAAGGGGTAAAACTCCCCGCAAGTTGAAGACTTTTGGTTACCGTTTACTCATCCTTCTCTTCCTCCATAACAAATACATACCAATTTCCATGTAAAATGTATTGATCAACACTAGTAGTTCTTGGCCCTGCCTGAATTGAGGTAACTAATCATCAAGCTGCACTTGTCAAGTAGCCTAAAAATTTCTGCGTCAGATTTCTGTACTCTTTTTATCTGGTGATTAAAAAACACACAAAGGGTGATGACAGAACTTATCTCTCTCTATTGAATTCAGGGTGAACGCTTTGTTCCAAAGGTCAGATGGCTACCGTTTTTCTGCTGAGCTTTTTTTCCTCTCAAAATCAGCTTTTCTTGTCAATGGATTTCTCCTCGCACTTGATCTTTTCAACTTACACGAGTAACGCTAGATCTTATAGTTTGTTTGCATGGATACGAAAATAAGGTACCCCTTGTACAACCCCCCCCTACACCAACTAAATCTTGTTTTCTAGGATAGTGAATGTTTGGTTTTCTTGGTTTAGTTGAAGCTTGAAAAAAATTAATCTCTATCCTTCATAAGTCTTCATTGATCTTTGAAACAAATCCTATGAAAGAAGTGGAGCTATAATATAGCTGGAAGTATAATCGTTTCACATTTTCTCACCTTCGCATGCTATTAGTAAAGAATTCCTCAGCTTTATCAAACATCCATAAATTTTACTTGTAATAATAAATTTGTTTGTTATAGAACCGAAAAACTCGAATGACTCGTCAGATAAGAAACAAGATGCTGACTACAACCCAGGGAAAAACAACTATCATCCCATTAAAGACGCTTGCTGGAAAAAAGATGAGAAGTAAGTTCCAGAGGGACAAAAAGTATGATAGGTGATCATTTTATCGACTGAAGCCTAGGCATGCAGAAACCTTTTGTTTTTCCAGTCTCTGAAACTAAAATATTTTATAGTTTTAATAGAAGTCAAGACCCAATCCCATAGACGCAGGAAATTTCATGTTTGCGACAAATTCCAATTCATTCCCATTTCAGTGGGATTCTTGGGAAACAACCTATACTTAGTACTTACTCTGCTGCCCCTACCCTACCCTGGCCCAATACAATCCTGACAGGACTTAACAAATGCGGCAGTAGTGAATTTCCCTCACTCTTTCTTGATGATACAGCAGGGCCTCCTGTCGCCTCTGGCGTTAGCCACACTCAGCGAGTGTGCCCGAGATGAACCACGTGGAGGTGCCAGGTTTTGATGGGGGGATCCTGTACTTGTTAGGGACAGGAGCTCATGTCACTTAGATACTGGCTCACCTCTTCTTATAACTTGAGGGCCTCCCATCATCGGTTGTTTTGTTATGTTTGATCCATTTCACTAGTACCTACCCGGTGTTATGTCTAATGTCCATCGCAATGCACGTTCATGCTGGTTTATGTTTTCAATAACATACCTTTGTAATCGACCAAGAATCCCCCTGACAAATTTGTTGGTTTCAAGTTGCGTAGAATCCAAAAAGTTCCAATCATGCAGCATGATCTTATGATCGAATTTTCGCAAATAATCGTATTATGTTACTTTGTTCTGCAATTCGAGCACTTTGAGTGCAAAGAAATTGTTACGCGGATTTCCTTACGAGAAAATGCGCTATCTTGCGACTCACTTCGTGAGTACTGATCTACTTGTATTTTTATTTTATAATTATACAGGGTGAGTCTCTCGCAAATGCAAAAAAAATTTGGGTAAAACTACATCAAAAATGGAGTAAAATGCCGCCAACTGCATATTTTTATCTCAATCCGTTCTCGAGATATGATTTTTTTAAAGGTTTTTTCAGGAAAACCGTGTTTTTTTTCCTTTTAAACTCAACTTTCTTCACTTTACTTCATTTAATTTTAATTTTTGACCACATTTTCGGAATCAGCACTAAATTTACTATAAGAATAGTGTACTTGGGTTCTTGAAAAGTACCATCCAAAGGCCCTCACATCAGCTCAAACATTGACGATTTTGAAAAAATTATATTTCTGAAAATCTTTAAAACTTTACTACTTTTTTAAAAAGAATCCTAGAAACTGGCAAATCTCATGAAAGCTGCTTCGTCTAATACTCTTTCCAACGGTATAATCAAGTTTACTTTTATTTTGTTATTTAGTGGAGAAAATGATGTTTTAATGTTAAAAAAATGTGGGTTTTTCAATGAAATTGTTGGTTTTCTCGAAAGATGACCCTCCATGAACCAACGAGTATGGGGTCGGTTTCTATGTATTTTTTCACGCTGTATCGAGTGGTAACATTTGTAGATCTCTCCAACTCCGTTATAACCGAGTTTTACACTTAAAATCGCAAATGTTTAGTTTGTTTGTTACGATTAAATGTATGTGTGTTATGGGGTAAAACTAGTTAATTAAAGTGTAAAACTCGATTATAACGTAGTTGAGAGATCTGCAAGAGTTTCCATTCGATCCAGCGAGAAAAAATACATAGGAACCGACCCCATACTCGTAGGTTCATGGAGGGTCATCTTTCGAGAAAACCAACAATTTCATTGAAAAACCCACATTTTTTAACATTAAAATATTAATTCCTCCCCTAAATAACAAAATAAAAGTAAAATTGATAATACCGTTGGAAAGCATATTAGATGAAGCAGTTTTCATGAGATTTGCCAGTTTCCAGGATTCTTTTTAAAAGAGTAGTAAAGTTTTAAAGATTTTCAGAAATATTATTTTTTCAAAATCGTCAATGTTTGAGCTGATGTGAGGGCCTTTGGATGGTACTTTTCAAAAACCCAAGTACACTATTCTTATAGTAAATTTAGTGCTGATTCCGAAAATGTGGTCAAAAATTAAAATTAAATGAAGTGAAGTGAAGAAAGTTGAGTTTAAAAGGAAAAAAAAACACGGTTTTCCTGAAAAAACCTTTAAAAAATCATATCTCGAGAACAGATTGAGATAAAAATATGCAGTTGGCGGCATTTTACTCCATTTTTGATGTAGTTTTACCCAAATTTTTTTTTGCATTTGCGAGAGACTCACCCTGTATATATTTTTTTAATTTAATTAATTTTCTCTTGGTAAGTGTCTACGTATGTGTCGTTATATTTAGAAAATGTACCATAGAATATGTTCAACAATCATCTCGACCAGTGATCTACGTAGAAGGACCATTTAATATAATACGATTGTAATAATTAGCAGCGGATTTTTCTTTTTCACTTTCTTTCAGTGGTTCGGCTTGTGATTTCATTGGGTTTCTATATCTTATTTTCTATTTTTTCAACTAGTTTATATGTTGAAATAAGGGGCTATCCTATCCTCATCATTGAAACATTTTCCTTTTATTCAAACCATGAACATTGTTTTCAGGGTGCCGTATCTCGCATTAGCTGTGACACTCGCTAAAATTGAAGAAATTTCGAAAAGATTGAAAATCATTGAAATTTTGAGTAACTACTTTCGTTCTGTCATCGTACTGAGCCCTCCTGATCTCCTGCCGTCCGTATATTTATGCTTGAATCAATTAGCTCCCGCATACGAGGGGTTGGAACTGGGTATCGCTGAAGGAATATTGATGAAGGTAGGTGTTATGCTCCCTGTTTAGCAATAATAAGATTTTGAAGAATTCCTTGCTTCCATATCTGGTAAACTGCGAATCCCATTGTGTTACAAATATACCCCTCTTCTTTCAACAATATAATTATCTTGGTCACTAGCCTAACTGGAGAATCATAGTTCTAAGAAACGCTGCAAATTATTTCACAAAGGTTTATTTTTTTTTTTCAATTGAGTTTGATCGTAGTTTTAGTTGGCTTGCATACGTCATAAGGCCCGTCCAGACTCCTCGACGTGTCCTATTTCGAGTTGCCACAACCTATACTTCTATAATTATATACGCATGTTTATATTTCTAGATTTGAGCTCCTATCTATTCAAATAGTTATTGCCTTAATAATATCATTATCTAAGTACGTACGAAAAGTCGAGAGGATATGTTATTATATGGGTATAAACACATAAAAGTAATAAATATCCATTCTCCTATACCCCTCTGCTACGCCCCTGGTCACTCCAGCCACCACAAGGTGCTGCGGTGAATCCTCTCACTCCACCCCCCGCTCACTCCCCCTTCACCACCCTCCGTGACCCCCTGCCAACCGTGCCAGGCGAGCGTCTAACTCTCAAAGCCTCGAAAAAGACACTTTTTCGCCCGTTTGTGGCCCATAGCATCTATGCGAGTAAAGCGATTGGGATGGTTAAACGTTAGGACCAACTAGACCCCAAATGGAGTCTATGTGCGAAAGAACGGGTTTTTTAAGTCAATTCTTAGGCCTTTTATGGCCCGGACGGCGAACGGCAGACGGACATTTCAAATTTGGATTCTACGCACCTTGAAACGTAAAGTGACAAAGTTTGAGAGGGGGTTATAAAAATTTTTTGCTACACGATCACATAGGCTTATTATTGGAAATAATAAACCAAAAATTGGATTGTTTTGCCACGCCTTGAAAATTGACGTATTCACTTTGGTGAATTATGATTTTTTCGTTATTTCCTCCTTTAGTTGTTCCAAAGTTTAAAACCACAAAAATCGAAGTTTATTATGAGTAATGTGGTAACGTGGTAAAATTCAGAAAGTCCAAAATGATTTATGCTCATAATATTCCGATTCTTCAAAAACTTAATTGTGATTGACGTAATACGACGTGATGCTGATCATGATGGAATATTAGAAAAGAATGCGTGACCTTTGGAATTGTAAGGTCACTGCACATATGTTGCAAGTCTTTCAATTACACGTTAGAAATAGCTTGCCACAGGCTGTACGCCGTAGAAGAGCTAGGGCGTGAGTTTCTGTCAACAATTATTAATGGTGAAAAAAGTGCCTAACTGACAAATGTGCAATATCCACCATGCCAAACCCGCTTAATTGTCAGATTGGTGACTTTAGCACAGATAGAAATACAATACTTCGATTTAGGCTAAAGTGAACAGTTCTGAATCACCAGTTTGGAGATAGAATAATGTATTGGTTTATTATTTTCAATAATAAGCCTATGTGATCGTATAGCGAAACAATTTTATAACCCCCCCTCAAACTTTGTCATTTTACGTTTCAAAGTGCGTAGAATCCAAGTTTGCAATGTCCATCCGCCGTTCGCCATCCGGGCCATAAAAGGCCTTAGAATTGACCTAAAAAATCCGTTCTTTCGCACATAGACTCACTTGGGGTCTGGTTGGTCCTAACTTCTCGCCAGCTCGATCGGACCACACACATGGGTGCTATGAGCCAAAAATAGGTGAAAAAGTGTCTTTTTCGAGGCTTTGAGTGTTAGACTGATGTACGCGCACACGCCTGGCACGCTTAGGAATGATGAAAACATTGGCAGAGGGACATGAGGGGAGGGGGAGGAGGCGCGGCGCCTTGTAGGGGCATGTTTTTTCTAGGTCATATTTGTTTGTTAATACCAATGCTTTGCTTATGAATATTTGATAACATATCCTCTCGACTTTTCGTACGTACTTAGATAATGATATTATTAAGGCAATAATTATTTGAATAGATAGGAGCTCAAATCGAGAAATATAAACATGCGTATATAATTATCGCCATCCGGGCCATAAAAGACCTTAGAATTGACTTAAAAAATCCGTTCTTTCGCACATAGACTCACTTGGGGTCTAGTAGGTCCTAACTTCTCGCCAGCTCGATCGCTCCACACCCATGGGTGCTATGAGCCAAAAATAGGTGAAAAAGTGTCTTTTTCGAGGTTTTGAGTGTTAGACTGACGTTCGCACGCACGCCTGGCACGCTTAGTGGAATGATGAATACATTGGCAGAGGGTCATGAGGGGAGGGGGAGGAGGCCTTGTAGGGGCATGCTTTGCCTACGCATATTTAATAACATATCCTCTCGACTTTTCGTACGTACTTAGATAATGATATTATTAAGGCAATAATTATTTGAATAGATAGGAGCTCAAATCGAGAAATATAAACATACGTATATAATTATAGAAGTATAGGTTGTGGCAACTCGAAATAGGACACGCCGAGGAGTCTGGACGTTCGCAAGCCAACTAAAACTACGATCATACTCAACTGAAAAAATAATAAACCTTTGTGAAATAATTTGCAGCGTTTTCCTTTTATTGTAATGTGGAGTAGCCAAAAACAACTCAAAATCTGCCTTCGAGTGAAATCACCAACAAATGCAGTTTGGCGAGGGACTGACGATATTAATACATTTTATAAATTTATTCAATTTTACTTTAGTTTCTTAAATTTCTATGTCTGGACAGATGGAAAAGTTATTTCTACCAAAGATGTTCTAGTCTACATAATATACTTTTGTCTTCTCTCTAACTTAAAATTATCTACTCATGTATGAAAACATTGGTCAAAATTATTATTAAAAGAAGTCAATGCTGAATTTTAACCTGCCGATTATATTGTGTTTGCACAATCCCCATTAATATTTTTGCTTGAGTATTTCAGCATTCAAGAGATTTTAGATTGACTGAATGTAATTTCTTTCATTTTTTCAATGTTAAAGTATTTACAAAAGAACTGTATGATTCTTTAAGTATCTAACGATATAGCAGAAGCTTATAAATTCCATTCTTCTTTCTCATACCGGACAGTGGACTATTAGCAATCCCTCCCAATGGGTCTAGAACTTTAAAGAATTGAATTCTGAGAAAAATAGTATATAAC
The DNA here is from genome assembly GCA_030762985.1 of Adelphocoris suturalis. Lineage (NCBI taxonomy): Eukaryota > Metazoa > Arthropoda > Insecta > Hemiptera > Miridae > Adelphocoris > Adelphocoris suturalis. Next base: position 3,201,302 of record CM061041.1, read on the forward strand.
AGGCGTACAAAACCATTCAAGGACAACAATGAATGGAAAGTTGCTTGATGTGAATATCAGATGTGGAGTATTCAGCACAGATTTGCAACTCAAAGCATTTTCAGGGACCAGAATGCTACAAATTGTGCCTCAAGGTGTCTCCAGGAACATCACTTAGCAAAATTTAGGAGTTAAAGAGTCAATCTCGATACTGGTGGTACCCAAATAATAAGTATTGCTTGGTAACCAAAAACCCCATTGGAAGACTAAAATTGGGGAAAAATTCAAGGGACTCCACAAATCTACAAACGAATACTATAAATAAAAAACGCTGCAAATTATTTCACAAAGGTTTATTATTTTTTCAATTGAGTATGATCGTAGTTTTAGTTGGCTAGCGTACGTCATAAGGCCTGTCCAGACTCCTCGGCGTGTCCTATTTCGAGTTGCCACAACCTATACTTCTATAATTATATACGCATGTTTATATTTCTCGATTTGAGCTCCTATCTATTCAAATAGTTATTGCCTTAATAATATCATTATCTAAGTACGTACGAAAAGTCGAGAGGATATGTTATTGAATATGCGTAGGAAAAGCATTGGTATTAACACACAAATATGACCTAGAAAAAAAACATATATTCATGCCTCGAAGGAACGCTGTACCCACCTCATGGTGCCGCGGTGTATTATATGGGTATAACACGTAAAAGTAATAAATATCCATTCTCCTACACCCCTCTGCTACGCCCCTGGTCACTCCAGCCACCACAAGGTGCCGCGGCGCCTCCTCACTCCACCCCCCGCTCACCACCCACCGTGACCCTGTGCCAGGCGTGCGTCGAACACTCAAAGTCTCGAAAAAGACACTTTTTCGCCCGTTTTCGGCCCTATGCCTTTACCTTTGCCTTATGCCTTTGGCCCTGGCATCTATGCGAGTAAAGCGATCGGGATGTTTAAATGTTAGGACCAACTAGACCCCAAATGGAGTCTATGTGCGAAAGAACGGGTTTTTAAAGTAAATTCTTTGGCCTTTTATGGCCCGGACGGCGAACGGCGGACGGACATTTCAAATTTGGATTCTACGCACCTTGAAACGTAAAGTGACAAAGTTTGAGGGGGGGGGGTTATACAAATTGTTTGCTACACGATCACATAGGCTTATTATTAGAAATAATAAACCAAAATAAAATAAATAACAATATGTTTAATAAAATATCAATACATATTATTCATTTTTATTGGTGGTGTTGATGACCGAATTTGAGTTTGTTACATTCAAGGAAAACTTCCGCATTCTAAGAGGTTCGATTAACTCGGCCTCATAGCTCATCTGGTTGAAAGCAGTCACTAAAGAGAAACTTCTCCTTTGTTATGAAGGACACGAGTATGAAGTCTGTTGCAGTATCAAATTTTCGTTGGCCGTTATATTTGGCACACGTCAGTCAAACCCGAAATAATAGGAAACAATTAATTAATCCATCTCAAGCCAAGACTGTCACGTATTCTCACTCACTTGAGTCAAAACACTCAGCGATAATGGCCTCGCTCGACTGCTGGACTTCTTCATGTCTCCCATTATTACCTTATGACCATTCCCCGACAACATGATTGTTTCCAATAAATTCTCATAATCATCAATCCATCTACATCCCTCGGCTTCATAGGCACTTCCGCTTAAATAGACTGGTATAATGTACACTCTTCCTACATGGCTGAAATTCCACACAATCAGTTCAGATTTACCAAGTTTTTCATAGTAAAAAATTTTGTCATCATATAGCCTTCGCTTTATTCCTAGCACCATTCCCCCATAGGGTCTACCAAATCTTGCCGTTTTATTGGCGCCAATACATAAACACCGAAAAGCCGAGAAGTACTTTTCCCATATCACCGGCCTTTTCCCGTAGTTATGCGTTTCACTTAAAACTACGACATCAAAATCATGCAACAAATTTAATAAACTAGAAAAAGGCACAATATTCTTTAAACCATTTACATTATAACTGATTATATTATGATGCACAAAATTATTATTCACTGCGTCCTCCTTCTGGCAGCCGGTCTCGTATCTTCATGCAGCAACTCTAGTGTCTAGTAATCTATCCAGAAATTATCCCAAATCCTTCCCAACGATTCGAGACAATTCTTCCTTCCCTGATCCTCCATCAAGGGTTACTCCCTCCTTCTCACCCCACTGGAAGCTTTTTCCCTCCACAAAAAGAGTAGCATCACGCAGAGGCGTCTTTATGTCTGGCCGTAATTTCGAAATTTCTTTTTTCGCTTGCAATAGTTTTCCCTTTTTCTGTCGTACAGTAGGTGGCAGGTCTTGCTGGATTGAGATAGTACTCGCCTTAAGCTTCTTCACAGTTTGGAATACTACCCTACTATCATTGCTAGATCGGAACTCTGTTAGAATAGGCCACTAGTTCCTTTTCCAAGCGAGTATGCGTTAACAATATCCACCTCCACCCCCAGCACTTCTCTGCACAAGCTCTACGCAATCCTCATTTTGTTCTTTTTTCAAGCCAAAGAACATTAGGGTTTTGTTTCTCAATTTTATTTGGGTCTCTTCTATCTCTTTCTTCATCATGTCGCAAGTATGCAAAGTAGATCGCAGCTGTTCTTTCAACTGTGTATTTTCCTTTTCTATATTATCTAGCCTGAAATTCAGACCTCGCACGTCGTCCTTTGTGGCGAGGTTGCCTATTTTTTTTGTCGTCTGCTGGACTTCTTACAGCGACGATCTGTTGAGCCAGCGGCCTGCAGTTTTACTTCATTGTTCATCCGACCCCAAACCAGCTGAGGTGGCTGGTATTTGACAGGAAGGAAAACTTCCTCAGTCGAAGAGGCTCATAGAACATCCATTCATAGAAACCGTTTAAACTGCCTCATAGCTCATCTGGTTGGAGCGCAGTTACTAAAGAAGAATATATCTTTTGTAATTAACCCTTAGCTGCCTGCCAACGTGATATATCGGGCGCCTGTACTTTCCGTAGCTGCTCTTCAATGTTAAATATTGGGCTGCTTGTCCTTTCCGTGGCTGCCTGCTGCTGATAATAGCTGTTCTGAGACGCGCTCATACACTGTCTAACAAAGCCCGTTTAAACTGTAATTTCTTTAGGATTTTCATTATATCAGTTGCTGAGAGGGGCGGAATTCTTCGAAATCGCTGCAAATTATTTCACAAAGGTTTATTATTTTTTCAATTGAGTTTGATCATAGTTTTAGTTGATTTGCGTACGTCATAAGGCCTGTCCAGACTCCTCGGCGTGTCCTATTTCGAGTTGCCACAACCTATACTTCGATAATTATACACGCATGTTTATATTTCTCGATTTGAGCTCCTATCTATTCAAATAGTTATTGCCTTAATAATATCATTATCTAAGTACGTACGAAAAGTCGAGAGGATATGTTATTAAATATGCGTAGGAAAAGCATTGGTATTAACACACAAATATGAGCTAGAAAAAAACATGTATTCATGCCTCGAAGGAACGCTGTACCCACCCCATGGTGCGGCGGTGTACTATATGGGTATAGCACGTAAGAGTAATAAATATCCATTCTCCTACACCCCTCTGATAGGCCCCTGGTCACTCCAGCCACCACAAGGTGCCGTGGTGCCTCCTCTCACTCCACCCCCCGCTCACCCCCCTCACCACCCACCGTGACCCCCTGCCAAGCGTGCCAGGCGTGCGTCTAACACTCAAAACCTCGAAAAAGACACTTTTTCGCCCGTTTTTGGCCCATAGCATCTATGCGAGTAAAGCGATCGGGATGGTTAACCGTTAGGACCAACTAGACCCCAAATGGAGTCTATGTGCGAAAGAACGGGTTTTTTAAGTCAATTCTTAGGCCTTTTATGGCCCGGACGGCGGACGGACATTTCAAATTTGGATTCTACGCACCTTGAACTGTAAAGTGACAAAGTTTGAGGGGGGGTTATAAAAATTTTTTGCTACACGATCACATAGGCTTATTATTGGAAATAATAAACCAAAATGCAGACACGAAAGGGCCAAGGACATGAGTTCAAACTCTATCGAGGTATCAAATACGAGTATTTTCGGGTCGTTATAAGTTTATTATGAAGGTTAAGTATTTAATGTTATTACTTTGTTAAACACATGTAGTAAGAAATTGGAATATGCGGAATAAACTACCTTGATGCAGAGTTTATTGTGAAAAAATAAAAACGAGTACTATGTATCATACTTGTTTTGTCTACATTTAAATACCTAATAACTTTTTACCATCCCAAGCAGTTCTAAATGATCGAGAACAGCTTTTGGCGAAACTGTCATCTTCGACTTTAGTTGGCAGCATTAAATTGATCTATCACTGAGGATACAGCAAAACTACAGAGGTCTTGATTGCAATTTTGTTTGCGATTCGCTGATGATACGTCACCATCCTACGAACATTCATAAGATCATTTGTTCTCCTACAAAATAAACTAATCCGTGTTATACCTAAATGATTGAGATTTTATTTTATTGTGGTACGATGATGATGTTAGAGTAGTTTTTTGATCTCTATTCTAATTTACCGATTGTAATACTAGAAACATCTTGGTTTTAGGCGATCGCTCAGACTACAGGACGCAGTGTTGCCCAAATAAAAAATGATGCAAAAGAACTCGGGGATTTGGGGTTGGTCGCTGAACAAAGTAAATGTTCACAACGGATGATGTTCACACCTGCGGCTCTCACTGTACCATCCGTTTATAATAAGCTCAAAGAAATAGCAAAAATGACTGGTCATGCTGTGAGTTTGCTCAATATTACTTTTTCGTAGAGATAACTGTGGAATTTTAATATAGCGTCGAGGAACAAGGAAATTTTGAAAAAAGAATATTTCTGAAAATCTTTAAAACTTTACTACTCTTCCAAAACGAATCCTGGAAACTGGCAAATCTCATGAAAACTGCTTCATCTAATAGCTATCCATGATACCTACTATTATACAGGGTGATTCCCTCGCAGATGCAAAAAAAAAATTTTGGGTGAAACTACATCAAAAATGGAGTAAAATGCCGCCAACTGCATATTTTTATCTCAATCCGTTCTCGAGATATGATTTTTTAAAGGTTTTTTCAGGAAAACCGTGTTTTTTTTCCTTTTAAACTCAAATTTCTCCACTTTACTTCATTCAATTTTAACTTTTGACCACATTTTCGGAATTAGCATTAAATTTACTATAAGAATAGTGTACTTGAGTTCTTAAAAAGTACCATCCAAAGGTCCTCACATCAGCTCAAACATTGACGATTTTGAAAAAAGAATATTTCTGAAAATCTTTAAAACTTTACTACTCTTCCAAAACGAATCCTGGAAACTGGCAAATCTCATGAAAACTGCTTCATCTAATATGCTTTCCAACGGTATAATCAAGTTTACTTTTATTTTGTTATTTAGTGGAGAAAATAATGTTTTAATGTTAAAAAATGTGGGTTTTTCAATGAAATTGTTGGTTTTCTCGAAAGATGACCCTCCATGAACCTACGAGTATGGGGTCGGTTTTTATGTATTTTTTCACGCTGTATCGAATGGTTATATTTGTAGATCTCTCAAACTCCGTTATAACAGAGTTTTACACTTAAACTCGCAAATTTTTAGTTTGTTACGCTTAAATATATGTGTGTTATGGGGTAAAACTAGTTAATTAAAGTGTAAAACTCGATTATAACGCAGTTGAGAGATCTACAAGAGTTTCCATTTGATCCAGCGAGAAAAAATACATAGAAACCGACCCCATACTCGTTGGTTCATGGAGGGTCATCTTTCGAGAAAACCAACAATTTCATTGAAAAACCCACATTTTTTAACATTAAAACATTATTTTCTCCACTAAATAACAAAATAAAAGTAAAATTGATAATACCGTTGGAAAGCATATTAGATGAAGCAGTTTTCATGAGATTTGCCAGTTTCCAGGATTCTTTTTAAAAGAGTAGTAAAGTTTTAAAGATTTTCAGAAATATTATTTTTTCATAATCGTCAATGTTTGAGCTGATGTGAGGGTCTTCGGATGGTACTTTTTAAGAACCCAAGTACACTATTCTTATAGGAAATTTAATGCTGATACCGAAAATGAGGTTGAAAGTTAAAATTAAATGAGGCAAAGTGGAGAAATCCGAGTTTAAAATGAAAAAACACGGTATTCCTGAAAAAACTTTAAAAAATCATATCTCGAGTACGGATTGAGATAAAAATATGCGGTTGGCGGCATTTTACTCCATTTTTGATGTAGGTAGTTTCACCAAATTTTTTTTTTGCATCTGCGAGGGAATCACCCTGCATATGTAAACTTCTAGAGTGTTAGTAGGTAGCGGATTTTAGTGTGTTTAGGTCTAAGTAGGTAATTGACCAGTGCAGTTTTATTTCCAATTAATTGGTATATTCTAACGTGGTTTCCATAAACAGCATCTGTCTCTCATTTGGGCATTTGCAGACTGATAGATTAGGTTTGTGTGTAAGAATTTAGCTGTAATTCCAACCTATCAGTTTACAAGGCTGTTAGCAGTACCTATTATTTCCTCTGTAAATATAGTTTCTTTTATATCACAATTAATTTTAAGTGAATAACTTTCCCCTTTTGTGCAATATTCTTCACAATGACTGATGTTAGTAACATATAGTTTGAAAATTGCTCTTCTAAAGCCGCATCCACACCAGCACTCTGAACACACTCCGCTCTGAGCACGTTCCAGGGAGCAGCAAGGCCCAGTGTGGATGTCTCCACATACAACCACCCAGAGCGGAGCGTGTCCTCGGTGATCCACTTTTGTTGGTTTTTTGGTGAACCATCAAAAGGGAGCACGTGCGGAGCGGCCTGCTAGCCTTTCTGCGCCTGACTTTTAAAGCCCACGCGGCTCCCTAGTCCTGGATTTAAACGGCTTGCTCTGACCAAGACAGCTCTCCTGTCCTGACTTACGAGGGTTGTCCAGAAAAATAAGTTGCGTTTTGATCTGTAGGGTGGTAGGAGTGGCTTTTGCCAAATCTGGTAACACCGCTCGAAAGAGGAGAGGTGGGGGAATAGAATGAGAGGTGGGTGACCTCAGTCGGTCAGTTACCAACGTCAGGGCAGGTAGTTGAAATGGAGCCCTCCACGTCGCGTCCCGCCACCTCGATCCCCGTTCCCTCTCGAGTTGTTGTGCGCGGAGTGATTCAATTTCTTTATGCACAGGGTTTTAAATCAGTTCAAATTCACGAACAGCTCATTTTGTTTATGGAGAAGGTGTAATGAGTGAGTCAATGGTGAGGAGATGGGTACGTGAATTTAAGGCGGGAAGACATTCACTTGAGGATGAAAGTGGGAGAGGCAGACCCTCAGTTGTGACGGACGAAATTGTCGCAAAAATCGACAATGCAGTTCGCAAAGATCGTCGTTCAACCCTGGATGAACTCCATCTGAGTTTCCTAGACATCTCACGATCCCTCATCCATGAGATCGTCTCGGAAAAACTTGACTTTCCGAAAGTTTGCGCTCGGTGAGTCCCTAGAGAGCTGACGCCCCAACACAAGGAACAACGAATGGCCGCCTCAAATTCACGTACCCATCTCCTCACCATTGACTCACTCATTACACCTTCTCCATAAACAGAAATGAGCTGTTCGTGAATTTGAACTGATTTGAAACCCTGTGCATAAAGAAATTGAATCACTCCGCGCACAACAACTCGAGAGGGAACGGGGATCGAGGTGGCGTGATGCGACGTGGAGGGCTCCATTTCAACTACCTGCCCTGACGTTGGTAACTGACCGACTGAGGTCACCCACCTACCTCTCATTCTATTCCCCCACCTCTCCTCTTTCGAGGGGTGTTACCAGATTTGGCAAAAGCCACTCCTACCTCCCTACAGACCAAAACACAACTTATTTTCTGGACAACCCTCGTATTTTGCGTTTTTGCACTCTTCCAATCCGCTTATATTCTAAGAAGCTTTACAGGTTCAAAATTCGTTCAAATTTCACCAAATTTTGAGATGTTTGTTACATTACATAGTATTCAATCACGTAAAAATATCCAGTATTTTTCTATATTCAACAGTCATTCATCGTCCAAAAAAATCGTCAAATGCGGGAACAATATTATCAACAGGTTGTATTGAAGGTTGGGCCAAAGAAATTGAAGGAATGTTCAGTTCACTCACCGATATACCACAATCAGTTGCTAAATCTTGCAAAAACCCATCTGCAAGTTCTAGGCATTCTTCCTCGTCAGAAAAATCACTGTACTCTTCATCACTGTTAGCATCCGTCTCAAGTTCAATTATTTCTTTGTCCGTGGAAGCACAACGATTTCTTTGCTACATTTCACAGAAAATAACACGAATGGAATAATACAAGACAAACTCGTACGAAAGGGCAAGCGGTACTGGAGCTTCTGGGAGGATAATGGTAACCCTCCCTCCCCCCGCCCAGTAATGTCGAATATTCAATGTAAACACAGTCCAAATTCTTCCAACTACCTCTCTGAGTTCGAAAAACCATGAATGAAGGGAGGAAAAATGAATGGAGGGACGTCATAACAAAACGAAAAGCAAACTGTATACAGGGTGTCTCAACTTAAGTAGGCAAGACTTCGGGGATCGATTTTACAAGTAATTTGCAACAAAAAGTGCCTTGTAAACTTTTTCTTTTAGAGGCTTCGTTTCCGAGTTATTTCTTTTTTAAGATTTTTTTCGTGTCTTCAAACTTACATCACAAAAACAGCTCTAACTCCCCAATTTGTCGAGTTTTCTCAAATCTAAGGATACCGTTGGAAAGAGCGTTAAATTTCCTATCATTCTGATGTAAATTTCAATTTTTTTTTTATTAGTTCTAGTTAGTGAAAAAAATGACCAATGTTTAACATTTGAAAAAAATGTAAAAATTGTCGATTTTTCTTCGTTTTTTCTGCTCCTCAGTGTGGAAGTTTTTCAGCAAGCACTCTTTGGGGGAAACTTTCTTAGTCTGTCAGCTTTCCAACAGTTTACTAAAAAAAATTTTTTATATGGAAGTTTTGGGAGAAAATAGCGTTTGAATGACAAAAAATGTGATTTTGTCGGTCAAAATCGACGTTTCTTTTTTTTTTTATTTATTTAAGTATTTTATTTTTATTTCATTATGCACAGCTGTATTCGACGAATAAAACAAAAAAATAACAGTGGCTCTACCTAACTCATCTTCCACCTGCCTCATCTACTTGAGCAAAATTAGATAATTATCGGAGGGGCAGGCGGAAAAATACTATAATACGACCGGCTACCTCAGTCAATTGTGCTTCAAAATTATTCCTCGGATACTTATCTTTCATTTGAGTGGGTACCTAATAATACGGAGTGGATTACCAATGAAAATGCTGTTGTGTATCAGAGATCGCTCGTGTTATAAAAAAATAATAATTACTTCTAAAAAAAAAGGGAAAAAAAGCAGGTTCTCAAAGTGTCTCCCTCCTTCCTGTATGCAGAATGCACATACCTTACGTAACGTCTCACGATCCGCGAGGAAGAGATACCACCAACGCATACAGGAAGGATGGAAGCACTTTGAAAACCTGCTTTGTATTAATTTTTTATAGCACGAGCGATCTCTGATACACAACAGCATTTTCATTGCCAACCCACCCCGTATGATTAGGGCCTACTCAAATGAACGATAAGTGTCCGAGGAATAATTTTGAAGCACAATTGACTGAGGTAGCCGATCGTATTTTTCTGCCTGCCCCTCCGATGATTATCTAATTTTTCTCAGGTAGATGAGGCAGGTAGAAGATGAGTTTAGTAGAGACACTATTATTTTTTTGGTCAATTATCATCGAATACAAGTGTGTATCATAAAATATTTAAAAAAAAAGAAAAAAAAGAAAAAGAAACGTTGATTTTGAACGACAAAATCACGTTTTTTGTCATTCAAACGCAATTTTCTCCCAAAACTTCCCCATAAAAAAATTTTTGTTGGTGAACCGTTGGAAAGCTGACCGGTTGAGGAAGTTTTTCCCGGAAAGCGCTTGTTGAAAAACTTCCATACTGAGGAGCAGAAAAACGAAGAAAAATCGACAGTTATTACATCTTTTTCAAATGTTAAACATTGGTCATTTTTTTCACTAACTAGAACTAATCAAAAAAATTAAAATTTACATCAGAATGGAAATTTAACGCTCTTTCCAACAGTATCCTTAGATTTGAGAAAACTCGACAAATTGGGGAGTTAGAGCTGTTTTTGTGATGTAAGTTTGAAAACACGAAAAAAATCTTGAATAAGAAATAACTAGGAATCGAAGCCTCTAAAAGAAAAAGTTTACAAGGCACTTTTTGTTGCAAATTACTTGTAGAATCGATCCCTGAAGTCTTGCCTACTTAAGTTGAGACACCCTGTATATCACTGCAGCGACGATCACATAAGTAGCTCCGCATATATGCGGACCCCGGCGCAAAAAGGCTAGTTGGGACGGCAGGAAGTTGGAGTTGAGATTTCATGCGCTCCTCGTCTCTCCTGAACTCGCTCTCTTCTGTTTTTCTATTTTTTGTGGATTATGGATTACTTAAAAATGTTGATAAAAATATGAACTGTTCATTAGATCAGTTATTACCAACGAATTCGATTATGGCATAGATAATAATAAAAAGTCTTCATTTCTTATCAATGTCATTGTTACATTTAAAATATTCGTTTAATTTCGTATTCCTTTTTTATGACATCGGTAACTACTATTCAAGAACGGTAGAACCCAATCCATTCATACCATACTCATCCGTATTTCCTTTGATGTCGTTAGTCAAACTATCAATAGGATTTGGAATAATAATAATAATTGTTGTGATATATTCATCAAAGCGAATCTTAGTTGGATTGTTCTGTGAGAACTGTGCCGAACCCGTTTTTCATTTGTCGTGATTGTTTGTTTGTGGCTATGTGGCTACTTGTGAGACGAAATGTTTACAGAATACCTAATACTGGAAAATCAGCGAATATGCAGTGCATTTTCGTTTGGTACTTATTAGAAATTCCTGATTCTCAGGCCGCTCCAACCCATGTTGTGACTGAAAGTTACCTTTCGATTACATGACCTTTCACTATTGCACTATTACAATGTTTGAGCTAAAAACGGGTATAAAAAATCGAACCAAAAAAAAAAAAAAAAAAAAAAACTCAGCCCTTCGAGCCTCGCAAGGGGCTCCGCCCCTTGACCCCGTCAGGGGGGGCTTCGCCCCCCTGCACCCCCCCGGATGTTATAACTTTGAGCCTGACTGCTAAAATGTAAAAAACATGGAATCATGTTTTAGCTCCTCGCTCTCACTTTATTATAGAAATGATCACGACGATTGAGCTCTTGTGATATGATGATCTCCTAATAGAAACTCGCGAGTAAACATTCACTTTATTATAGAAAGAGGCTAAAGAGGCTACATACGAAATTACAGCTTCCTATAGTGTAAAGTATAGAAATTACCTATTAAAATGATTTAACCATCGCTTCACAAATCAAACCGTTCTCGCAATATTCGGATCACCTGCTATGAATCACATAATCGAAACACCAGCTCAATGAAATCATCAGAAATTAACAAGCGGTTGCAATCATGTTCACAATATCAATAATTGAGAATGATCACCTGTGTGTAAACAATTATTCATATAACCATGCTCATAACTCAGTTTGTTGGCCACGCACTTCGCAGTAGTTAATATAGTATGGTTGGATAAATCGAGAGCTTTCGAACGAATGGTCAACGAATTTTGTGGGATGAAAAACGACGAAGTATCATATCCCTAGCAACGACTCGGTTGTAAGCGGAAATCATCACAATTATTGGCGCTACTTTCATCTCACTTTATAGTCTCACTTTTCGGCGGGGGATCCATCGCTAAAACATGATTCCATGTTAAAAAAAAACAACCGGGGGAGTGAATGGGGTGATGTCCAGAAGGTCCATAGCATAGGGTTTCAAGTTACGTTGTGGTGCTCCGTGTGCTGCCACGGACTATGGATGAGTTCACGGATGTGTCGTCGGTTTCGTGCCACTATTATACTCTCTAGTGTGTGGTGGTACAGGACAGTAGCCATCAGCCACCTGGTCAGCCAACGGTCTGTCCAAGGGCGCTCAAGTTCACATATTCAGGCCCTTCTTGCTGTTCCCTTCAGGTCATGTCGATGTACTTAATAGTTCAACTAAATAGATAATGGCATTACTAATATCATACTCTGATTCCCACAGGCTGTCGCGAAAAAAGTAGACAAAATTCAGTCTATGTTCGTTGCTTGCAAAGGGCCTGAAGCAAGGTATCTCATTAGGTCTCTCGCAGGAAAACTGAGGATTGGCTTAGCTGAACAATCGGTTCTGCAGGTAAGATTTTCAAATGCAATTATTTATTTCTACCTAATAATTAAGTGAAGATTATTTTTCCGGATTGTTAACTGTATTTTGTGTTTAGGCACTGGCTCAGGCTTGTACTCAAACGCCTCCTGGTCAAGAACATCCTCCTGAAATCATCAACAAAGCTGATGGCATTTCTGTGGAAAAATTCAAATCCATGGTCGACGCAAATGCTCTCATCTTGAAAACAACTTATTGGTACAAAGATTGACACCTACTATAAATTAGTGATGAATTTACTTTGTAACATGTAATTTCAAAAGTATACATGTCGTAGGTAGTAGTAATAACTGTGTCATATTTATGTTCATTGTGCTGTCTAAAACCTGTGCTATTATTCTTTCAGCGAGTGTCCAAATTATGACAGAATCGTTCCAGTAATTTTGGAACATGGGTTAGCCGCGCTGCCAGACCACTGTCAGCTGACTCCTGGACTCCCGCTAAAACCGATGTTGGCGCAGCCCACAAAGGGCGTGCAGGAGGTGCTCAGCCGTTTTGATGGGATCAAGTTCACCTGTGAGTGGAAATATGACGGCGAACGAGCACAGGTATGGTTTTTGTTGTTGGGACTCGAACAATTTGCAGTTAGCCTGTTTGAAATACATGGGGGGGGGGATGAAAATCAGTTGACTCTGATAGGTGTGAAATGCTATGATGTGGCGGTTTCAGCAACATTCATTGGCGGTTATTCAGATTGAATAATGTTAAATTGGGTTTGTTAGTTATTTTTTATTAATGGTGTTTCTCACCACAGGGTTTCATTGTCATTGTAATACCTAAGGGTCATTCCATGTCAAATCAACACACTTTAAATTTTAGATTTTGCTCAAATTTGGTATACTCATAGTAGGTGTTGAGACTAAGAAAAATACCAAATTTTAAATTTTTATCTCAAACCGTTTCTTAAATATGGCTATGTAAAACTTACAAAATCTCGCCAAAAAACCATGAACGGATTTTATACTATTCGCTCTACGAACTGTCCTAATTGAGATAGAGAGCTGGGGGAGGTCTCATTTTGCAGCTTTTTGTATGCTCTTTCCAGTGATATACAACAGGACATAGGTTCTAATAACAAAAATTTTGTCAAAATACAAATTAAAATTTTGATTTAATTTTTTTCCAAAAAGTACATAATTTAAAATTTTCAAAATATTCCTATAAATACTTAGTACGGTTGTAAACAATGTGACAAAATATAAATATGGGGTGATGATGGGTTCATTGTTAAAAAAAAATATTCCTGACACTAGTTTTCCACTAATAGCCCGGTTTTGACTAAATAATAAACATATTACGTACTTTTACCAAAGAGGTGAGCTATTTAATTAAATAGCTCACCTCTTTGGTAAAAGTACGTAATATGTTTATTATTTAGTCAAAACCGGGCTATTAGTGGAAAACTAGTGTCAGGAATATTTTTTTTTAACAATGAACCCATCATCACCCCATATTTATATTTTGTCACATTGTTTACAACCGTACTAAGTATTTATAGGAATATTTTGAAAATTTTAAATTATGTACTTTTTGGAAAAAAATTAAATCAAAATTTTAATTTGTATTTTGACAAAATTTTTGTTATTAGAACCTATGTCCTGTTGTATATCACTGGAAAGAGCATACAAAAAGCTGCAAAATGAGACCTCCCCCAGCTCTCTATCTCAATTAGGACAGTTCGTAGAGCGAATAGTATAAAATCCGTTCATGGTTTTTTGGCGAGATTTTGTAAGTTTTACATAGCCATATTTAAGAAACGGTTTGAGATAAAAATTTAAAATTTGGTATTTTTCTTAGTCTCAACACCTACTATGAGTATACCAAATTTGAGCAAAATCTAAAATGGTGAGGTAAATTGGGTGTGTTGAATTGACATGGAATGACCCCTATATCAAATAAATTTTGAATCTGTTGATCATTTATTGCTCACCGGTAGGGAATCCGTATTACTGAGACGAAGAGGATTCTTTGTGAAATGTGTTAAAGTAAAAAAGTACTTCAGATCATTAATGTCACTATCTCAAGACCATGTAGCTACCAGGTTGTTCCAATTAAGGGCCTACTGTACAAGATTGTAACCTGGCACATTAGTCTGAAGGCAGCGAGATAGGTTTTGTGAAGATTAGTTGCATACCATTCTAGAATAGAGACTTTTTGCAGCCACCAAGAGTCGGCCTACTACGGTACCGTATTCAACGAAATGGTTAATGCGCATGCGCGACGTACAAACAGCCGGGCGTCTCGTCATCACACACTGTGCAAAACCGCGATCCTACGTTCTTCCATGACGGCTTCTCCAAGACGAGTTCACACCATATTGAGCTACCTAACCTGACACTTTATAAACAATACCTTTACTTTTACTTCTTGTCGGTGTCTCAGTCCTCAGTTTTACATTTTCGATTTACTTTTTCATTCATATTCATATAGTCTTACCTTATCATATTTATATAATATAGCGTCATACCTATTCATGTGACTGTTCTGGTTGAGGTGCGGCCAAAATATTAAATACAAAATAAAATAAATCGTCACATCATATGTCAGTATCATATAATTACCGCTTCAAATATATCATTCTACCATTTTTCGATAATGGATGAACCCAATCGCCTGCTTCGGCTTTTCAATGAATGGGTGATTAATGGAGAGGATATGGACGAAGCTTTTGATAGACATATCACAGTTATGTGGAGAGGAGGGTTCCACAATTCGGCGTGGGAGATTTGGCGTGTTCAGCTCAGAGAAACAGACGGACGAAGAGATCGTTTTAATATTTGGATTTGAATGGGAGCACCTACATCTATTGCTAAATTTATTGGAAATACTGATGGAAATCATACTGCCTGGATGATACCGGACATTTCAATTTGTATGAAGAATATGTTCAGTTGACGGGTATGAAGAAACTATACTATAGGTAGGTACCGCTCACAAACAACTTCTCATTTTTAGCGAATGTTGAAAAATATTTTCAGCTATACTTAACTGCATTTGTTCAGATTTTAATTGGCTGATTTATTTGTTACCTTGGCTGTCCGATTTGGAACCAAGGTATATTTCGAAAAGACTGGCTGCCTTTGATTTCAATGGTTCAGCCATTTAATTTTCATAAACTTCAAGCTTTAAGTCACGCTAAACGTCACTTCTTCGGTTGTCGCGATTGTCACAAAACCGTGTAAAAAAACAAAAAATCCAGTTAGCATCCATGTGCTCGCCTTATCTCGGGGACTACGGTTTTGACGGTTTCGTTCATGGGACGCCTGCAAAAAGTCTCTATTATGCTGGTGGACCCTTTTAACAATTTTAGAGACATTGCCCATTTCTTGCTAAGAAATTTTACCTTCTTCAAAATTGACAAAATGAAATTGTTGATTCCTTTGTTCTATTTAATGAGACGGTAGTAGAAAATTGCATGTAAAGCATCACCTCAGACGCTGTTTCAGCTACTAATGTTACCATTACATTTATAATCGACGCTACATCAATGTCCAACTAGCCCATGAGCGATGAGGATCTGTACTTGTTTTATTAGTTTATTTACAACCTAAGATGCAAGCCCTGCATACCCTAAGTAAGTGTATTAGGTCTATTCCTATACCTCCTGTACACCAGTGACTTGCCAGAAGTTGATCATAACAAATAATAGTACCATGTGCACTGCAATCCTGGGAGGGGGTGTCAGTAACAATGAATCAATTTCAATACACTAAATCCTTTACACACCTTTCGGAGGAGTCCATCGTCATTGTCAAGTCGATTACCGGGGGCATACGCTTTCAATGTAAAGACATCATCATCAGGCCGTACTGTTTTGACAGCCTGATGATGATGTCTTTACATCGAAAGTGCTTGCCCCTGGTACACGACTTCCTAGTGACGGCGGATTCCTCCAAAAGTTATGTAAATGATAATTTTAGTATTACTGCCAGCGGAAATAACCCTTTAGATTTTATACCTTAATAAATCCATCTCTGAAATCAGTTTGTACATCGAAATGGAGGATCAAATTGAATTAAGCCAAGTCAGTGCATGTTGATTGTACCAACTGGAAGATCAACTACACTACTTTCCTCAACAATCGGGCATTAGGTAGCTTTCGCGAATGAACAAACATCTGGACGCTAAGCTCAGGGGGAGGAATATGTTTAGGATAAGATGACTGAACTTTGTTGAAACTTAGAAACATTTACTGGCTTAATGGCTGGAGATCCAATGTGACCATTGGCTTGAAGCTGCTTTTGTACAATCTAGTACTAAAGCCAGTTAGGGTGTATGGAGTGTAGTTGTGGGTCTGCACATCTCCAATCAATAGACAGATCATCCGGAGCTGCAACAGATTTCAGATCCCACATTGTGTGTTTCATGTCTTCGGGGGGTCGGTCCCATGCTAACCACTGTGGGAGTGTTTCTCACTTCAATCAACAATGAAAGGCCAAAACACTACAGGAAAGTTTACTAGACCAACACTGAAAAGGAATTTGTAAAAAATGAAAAATATTTAGCATCCATTATAAAGTAGATTTATTATTTTCAGATTCACAGGACCGAAGATGGGAAGGTCTCGATTTACAGCAGAAATCAAGAAGACAACACATCCAAGTACCCTGACATTATATCTCGTCTTCATGCTTGCATGAAAGATACAGTGAAATCCTTCATACTCGACTCAGAGTGCGTAGCTTGGGATTTGGAAAGTAAAAAAATCAAACCCTTCCAAATATTGAGCACTCGGAAAAGAAAAGTAAGAACTGGTTCAACTAGCGTTTCACAGTGGCGTAAAATTTTACCACATATCATATGCTTAAAGTGTAGACAGCTCTGTTTTGGTGTAGTTGGTCGGAAAAGAGAATTCCTAATTGACCACCACGCTCGTTGATGTCAGGCTGGAGCTGAGAATGCCCCCTCCTCTACTCCAGCACCACTCACTGCCACGCCGTCCCACACCTGACCAATTTTGCGAATTTAGAAGAACAACTGCAGTATTTATCAAGAGCAAGGAAAGATCAGCTCATTTTGGCAGGACAGTCAGGTGAGCGTGTTTGAGAAGATGATTGGTGAAGGCGGAGCAGTGGGTTGTATTGGAGGGGGCATTCCCAGCACCAGTCTGTCTTCGTTGAGCACGCTGGCCAATTAGGCATTCTCTTTTCTGCAGTTTTTTTGTTGGTTGTTATAGTCTGGTGTATTCTTTCGAATCATTCAACTTGTTAAATAAGTGAGGAGACCTTCCTGGTGACTTTCATTACGACATTCCTCTCTTCAGGACGCCGTCGAATCCGAAATCAAAGTACAAGTCTGCGTCTTCATGTTTGACCTTCTCTTCCTAAATGGTGTGCCCCTCGTAAAGGAACCTTTGGCCAAGAGGAGGGCCCTGTTGAAGGAACATTTCTCTGAAGTTCCTGGTCAGTGGATATTCGCCCACAGCATAGACACCAATAAAATGGAAGAGGTCCATGAATTTTTGGAAGAATCTGTTAAAGGTAAATTGTATATGAGAACATTACTTATTATTGCCTTTTTAGGACGTCCCTCTGAAGCTAGGCCATTTAGGCAGGTTTCATATATAAGAAGGACGACCTATTGGAATTGATCCAGGGGGTGTGGGACAATCCAAGCATGAGAAAGAAGATAACTGTTTACAAATCCGTTTCAGACCAGTCTAGGACCAAATCAGTGGGGAAAAGGTGTGTGTGTGTGTGTGTGTTTTTGTTTTGAGATAAATTTTGTTTGCTCTCCCTGGCCACAATTGTCAACAGATTTTCGAGATTCTTTCTTCGTCCTATCCCAATTTTAGTCTAGTTGTGCAACAAATCACGGAAATTTTGAATTTCATGTGGGAGGGAGGGAATGGAGTGAGTAAAGCCAAAAAAAGTGGTCCTGCCGACAAATTTGGTTGACGCTTTCCAGGCTACAATTCTCAACTGATTTTCGTAATTCTTATTTAGTTCGATTCCAATTTTAGTTTAGTTGTGCAGGGAACCTTGGGAATTTTTGATTTTCTGTTGAAGACGGTGGAGGGGATAATTGCCGATCCTTTCATTCGCTGCCCAACTTCAAATTTTGACTGATTTTCGTTATTATTTTCGTTCAATTTTGAATTTGGTCAAATTGCTGCACGTATTATGTCAGGTGCTTAAATTTCATGATGAGGGGTAATAATGAAAAAGTCCAGTCATGCAGCATGACCCCATGAGCGAATTTTTGAAGAAATCTTCGACATTTCAGTCGCTATTGATCGTGTAGAGAAATTTTAGTTTATGATTTTGATAGACAAACATGGAATCAAATTCTATCTACAGCATGGTTCTAGCCTTAAACAGCATGGTTCTAGGATTGTTACACAGGGATACGTCCATAAGAGTAGTTTAATCTGAATTTGGACAATGTTTCATGCAAATATTACCGTATTTTCCAACTAGCGAACGGCATTATTTCGATTTTTGACTGGTTTTTCAACTTTGAAATTTTTGAAAACTTCATACGTATTCTCATAGGAAAAATTTATGCTGATTCCGAATATACCCCTTGTTAGTATGCTGAAAAAATTATTTCGCACAACAAATCGCAAAAAACAGACTATTTTGAAATTTTTTACTACATTTTGGAAATTTTCAACCCGAAGATGTAATCCGACCATGCTGGCCAACGAACTTGAACTTTCGTTTTGTGTCCTTAACATTTTAAAATTTGTTTGAAGTTTCTAGCACAATTCTACGGACAGTTGTCGTCTGGAATGACACATACATATACATACATTAAAAAAAAAGCGTTAAACTTCAGAATATGAATCAGAATAGCCTGAAACGGATTTCTGCATAAAATTTTTTCAAAAATTCACATTCTACAAATTTTGAGGCGAAAGCAATAGCTTAATTTTCTTCAAAAATTCGCTAAAATTATCTGATTTCCGTGACTGCTCTTGTTTTGTTCGACCAGATTTTAGTCCAATTGTGCACCAGGCCTAGGAAGTTTCCGAAGTTACCTGTCGGTGGAGTGATGGGGGAAAGGGGGTTTAATTTCGATAAAACAAAATATTTTCTTTTTTAATCTTTCGGTCTAGATGTGCTAAAAATCGGGGGTATTATTTTGGTGGCGGATTTTTGTGATGGTGGAGGGGGAAATAAACTCTTTACTCAATTTTCAACCGATTTTGATGATTCAAGGTGTTGGGGGTATGGGTAAATTGATATATCATGATATTTTCAAACAATTTTCTTCAAAAGCCCTTCGTACTATATTATGGTTACGAGGGTGAGGAAGGGGGGGGGGGGGGGGGGGGCTACAACCCACATGTTACGTTATGATGGTGGGGGTTCAAGTAAAATCGCGATCTATTTGCCATTCTTACCAAAATATTATAAATCTTTTAAATTATATACAGTCCACTCATTGGAACGGTCCAGTAATGTGCCTGTGAATTACTTACTAAAGGCTGCTACACACGTTCCTTTCCTACCTCCTCAAAAAGGAGCCACGCCCACGAAGGAGGTAGTGAAGGAACGTGATGAAGGAGGGAGGAAAGTAGGAAGCTCCTACTTGGAAGGAAGGAAGGTCCAGCTCGTCCTACGAAGGAGCTTCCCCCACTCTTTCAACCTCCACGGAGTTGTGTGTAGAGGCGTTTTTTCTTTCCTTCCTTCCTACTTTTCCCTGTTTTCCCTATCATTTGTACCAACTCATGTTATCATCTGTTATCAATCATCCTGTCTTGAATTTGAAGTTCATCATTCGATTTTGTGCTTTTTTTTCGTCAATTCGCCGTTGTTTTGAAATGCCCGATGAAAAACCACCGTGAAAATTTTTTGGTTTACGTTTCAAGATGCGTAGAATTCAGAAATCAAATTAAAAAAGGAAAATTTCGTAGAACTTGAAACTCATACGGTGGATACAGCTTTTGTACAAGTACGCAACCACGAGAGACATTTTATGTCTTTGCACCCCCTTTCCCCTTCCTATAAAACCCCGTATTGTATTCTAGAGCCACTCAGCTGATCTGGGATCGGTCAGTTGTGTTCAGAAGTCCCTCAAGGGCCCACATACCAAATCTCAGAATCGTGAGATCATTAGGGAAAAAACTGGATTCTAGAGCCACTCAGCTGATCTGGGATCGGTCAGTTGTGTTCAGAAGTCCGTCAAGGGCCCACATACCAAATCTCAGAATCGTGGGATCATTAGGGAAAAAACTGGATTCTAGAGCCACTCAGCTGATCTGGGATCGGTCAGTTGTGTTCAGAAGTCCCTCAAGGGCCCACATACCAAATCTCAGAATCGTGGGATCATTAGGGAAAAAACTGGATTCAAGAGCCACTCAGCTGATCTGGGATCGGTCAGTTGTGTTCAGAAGTCCCTCAAGGGCCCACATACCAAATCTCAGAATCGTGAGATCATTAGGGAAAAAAGTGGATTTTGGAGCCACTCAGCTGATCTGGGATCGGTCAGTTGTGTTCAGAAGTCCCTCAAGGGCCCACATACCAAATCTCAGAATCGTGGGATCATTAGGGAAAAAACTAGATTCTAGAGCCACTCAGCTGATCTGGGATCGGTCAGTTGTGTTCAGAAGTCCCTCAAGGCCCACATACCAAATCTCAGAATCGTGAGATCTTTAGGGAAAAAACTTTATTTTGGAGCCACTCAGCTGATCTGGGATTGGTCAGTTGTGTTCAGAAGTCCCTCAAGGGCCCACATACCAAATCTCAGAATCGTGGGATCATTAAGGAAAAAACTGGATTCTAGAGCCACTCAGCTGATCTGGGATCGGTCAGTTGTGTTCAGAAGTCCCTCAAGGGCCCACATACCAAATCTCAGAATCGTGGGATCATTAGGGAAAAAACTGGATTCTAGAGCCACTCAGCTGATCTGGGATCGGTCAGTTGTGTCAGAAGTCCCTTAAGTTGCTACATACCAAATCTCAGAATCGTGGGATCATTAGGGAATCTCAGCGTGACGCTTTTTCATTTATGTGCCATAGTAAAGACATAAAATGTCAAAAGGAGAGCTAAGTCAAATTATTGACGTGTTAAAGCTGCAACTGCCCAAAATATTTGCTACCTCGACAGGAGTTCGAACTCGCGTCGTTACAACTCAGCAGAAATTTCCCCCGAGTTGCAACACTCTAACAATTTATCAAACCTCTTCGACTGTGTGAGTTATTTTCCTGGAGCGTAACATTTCCCCGGAGTCAAATACCAGCCGTCTCGGCTGGTTTGGGGTCGGACGAATGACGAAGTGTTACTGCAGGCCGCTGGCTCAGCAGATGCTCGCTGGAACACAAGTCAGCAGTCGAGCGAGGTCATTGTAACGGTGTGTTTTGACTCAAGTGAGTGAGGAAATGAAAGGCATAACAACAGGAAATGTGATCTTTACACTCTTTTGGCTTGAGAGAGATTTAATTAATTATTGTTTCGTATGATTTCGTGTCCTATTTCGACTGCGCCACTGTAACGGGCTATAAATATTTGATACCTCGACAGGAGTTGGAACTCGCGTTGTCACAACTACGAGAAATTAATTTCCCGAAGTTGCGACACTCTAACGATCAGAGCCATGAGGCCAGGGTGACCAAACCTCTTCGACTGTGAGAGTTATTTTCCTGGAGCGTAACAAAGCTGTTACCTCACTTGTGTGATCAGAGCCACAAAGCCACAAACATAATATGGTTAAGTATCCTAAGAGGTGGCTGAACGTGCTCCTTTGCAAAGTTTAAAGATTTGGACCACAACCTCCTCTTTTTCCACGGTTTCTGGGTAGCACCTACTACCGAAAGTGCTATGGCAATTTCAGGTAAAATTTCAAGAGGCATTGTGGGAAATACTGAAGAACGAAACTCAAAATATCACAAAAAACGCTGCAAATTATTACACAAAGGTTTATTATTTATGTATTAGACAGCCCTTCTACGTAGATCTCTGGTCCATAATTATTAAACGCCGCTTATAGTATATTTAGTATCGAACTCGGAGCTTTGGACCTCACAAATTGGTTCAATCCATAACAGCAGCGGAGCCTCACAATTTTTTTGCTTTTTAATACAGTTGATAAACATAACAATTTATTACCAAGCCATCTTTCCAACACATAAAAGTGTTACCTATACTGTATATTGATATCATTTAATTGGTCAAATTTCAAAAAATGTGCTGACAAAATCACTGAAAATGGCTAAGAATCTTCAAATTGATATTTTTTAGCATAAGATTGGTCAAATAAAGTTTATCAACTATGAAATAGAACATTCAACAATTTATGTACGAAATTATGCTAAAAACTTGAACTTCATTAAATTTTGTTTTAAAAAATCTATAAAATTGCAAAAAATAGCCTAAAATCCAAAATCTCTTTTTGAATAGAATAGTATCATTTAGAATTTTTTTTTTTTTTTTTCATAAAATTAATAGCTAACATTTTCTTTTCACTCATAAATCTCCAATTTCTATACAACTTGAAATATACAAAAATACAACTTGAAATATACAAAAAAAAGACACTTTTTCACCTATTTTTGGCTCATAGCACCCATGGGTATGGAGCGATCGAGCTGGCCCCGAAGTTAGGACCAACTAGACCCCAAGTGGAGTCTATGTGCGAAAGAACAGATTTTTTAAGAAAATTCTAAGGTCTTTTATGGCCCGGACGGCGAACGGCGGACGGCGGACGGACATTTCAAATTTGGATTCTACCCACCTTGAAACGTAAAGTGACAAAGTTTGAGGGGGGTTTATAAAAATTTTTTGCTATACGATCACATAGGCTTATTATTGGAAATAATAAACCAAAAGGAGCCCAGGACTGACAATGTGATAATATATAGATAACTACCAGTGCTGTCGACCAAAGAACCAGGGATTCCCCTACAAAAAGGGAAATTCCCCGCAGTGGGTCACACTGAATGACTGTGGGTAAGAAGGAAAAGGGTGGGAGGGACAACAAGAGCAGCATTAGGAGAAAGGAGGAACATCTGTAGGAACCACCCTCTTTGAGGAGGGAGGAAGTGAGGGAAGGAATGTGTGTAGTAGCCTTAGGGCCATGTCATACGAGCGCTATTGCCGTCGCGTTAAAAACGCTCCAACCCGGCAATGGGGTTCTTATGGAGCATGTCATACGGACGCTAATGCCGTCGGCGAGTCCACGTTAGCCGGACGCTGAGTGCAGCCAACGCGGACGGTCGCGTTAGCGACGTGGCGCACGTGACGCCAGGACCCTGTCATACGGAGCGCTAGCGCCAGCGGGACGCATTTGCCGCATAAGCACTGGCAGAACAACTGGAACACCTAATAACATAATTGCCGCGACGGCAAATGCGCCCGGAAGACGCTACGTATGACAGGCACCTGGCGTTGGCGGGACGGCATCAACGCGACGCATTTGCCGTCACGTATGATATGTACTTTTTCCGGCGCTATCTCGACGGCATCTGCGCGACGGCAATAGCGCTCGTATGACATGGCCCTTAATAATGTTCGTAGCACAATTTATTCAGCATTAACCTACAAAATTCATTTCTTTCTAATGTATTGTCTTAGTCTCCAGTGATTGTCGATAGTTTGGCTATCTTGTATTAAGAGAATTCGATTCTACATTCGTCTTTATTGCCTCTCTATTTTCGTTTATTCCATTTTCAATCTTCTGGGTGTTTTTAGCTTGAATTTCGCTGTAGCGTTAACCTGCTTGGAAGAAACCTACTCCGTGTAGCATTACAAAAGCACAGTGCCTTTTTTACCAATGGTCATTTGCTTGGGAAACCCTGTAATTTCAATCCTACCAAACATGTTAACCACTCGTTGAAAATTTCTTGGTCCATTTCCGTAATTTCCCCTTCTAGTCTCCCTCATTCTGTCATACATTTTTAGATTTGTTTACGCAACATGAATTGTACTCCGCTCTCAGTAAATTCCATCCTTATTCAACCAAGGATGGAAGTTCGAAACGTAACCTACCTTTGACTCATGGCCAGGACAAGGATGTCATCATAAAGATCCACTCTGATTAATTGAGTGAGTTGCAGGATAGTGGTTGTGGCTACAATTATTGATAATTTCAATATCCATTTTGGTGTTTTTATACAGGTAACTGTGAAGGGCTGATGGTGAAAACGCTCGAGGAAGAAGCAACGTACGAAATTGCTAAACGATCCAGAAATTGGCTGAAATTGAAGAAAGACTATATGGACGGCGTAGGGGACAGTATAGATGTGGTTGTGATGGGGGGATACCTTGGAAAAGGGAAGCGGACAGGCGTTTACGGGGGATTCCTGTTAGCCTGCTATGATCCTGAGAACGAAGAATACCAATCTCTATGTAAAGTAAGTGAGAAGTTTTTATCTTCAAGAATTATTGTTTTTTTGACGCCACTCTTTCTGTAATGTTGTTCCTGAATATCGTGTCTCCTTCTTGCATCTTTCTAAGGAAGGAGAGTTTACCACACAACAGTTTTTACTTTTTTAGGCGCAATTTCACATTTGAAACCAGCAGGTCCTTGAAATGAAATCGAACACTTTTACATTACCTAATTCATATTTAATTGTGTATCAACAATGGTCCATTGCAAATCTTCTTGCTGTTTATTTGCTTACCATTCATTGAATTCGCCTGAGATCTGAGTAGTTACCTTCCTATGATTACGGTTTAGCTTTTATCAATAGAAAAATTAGAATGTATTACATTTATTGTGAGCTTTCAAAATGCTCTGCCAGAAAGGGCACGGTACTATGTGAGGGTTTAACCCCTTTGCGACGGGCGTCGTTCAGCCACTGCAACGCGCCTGGCCTGACTGCCTTGGAGCCCTCCAACAGGTGCCTGAATAATTGGCCCTCCACGCGCGGTGAACCACCTTCGCTTTTCGGAACTGGATCAAGAATATTAGAATTAGAAATTTCCTGAATATCATGATCACCATCATCAAGAAAATCGTCAAAACAATCCAAAAAGTTTGTTGAACGAGCTTCAATTTCAACGTCAATCACATCACTCCCTAACTCACAGTCACTCCCGGTTATTATTTCTTCATCCGTCCACCTGCGGTGGTCCATGGTGAGGAATAAAAACGTAAAAGAAAGTATAATATGGAAACAGGTATGAGTAAAATTATGACAGACCGAATGCGGGCAAAAAACAAAACAGTGACCAAGTCAACGTTTTTCCTGCTATTTTGATGTGATTAAAAACTCTCAACGTCTTTGATCTCAGATACGCATTCTATTAGATACTAGACGTAAATGTTAGTTACAATGCCTCTCAACCGATGGCATGAGAGTCGATAGAATGGAGGGAAATTCGAAAACGCCAAAATACGTCAGCAGGCGTTACGGAGCACTTGATGGCCGACATATTAATACGTCGTTAGGAGTTACGGAGGACATCTGTGCCGACTTATTAATACGGCGTCCGTCGCGAAAGGGTTAATGTGGGTTGAATGCAGAAAATGTTCTGGTCTTCCACTTCTTGGTTGGATTTCTATAATTTACGAGTATGGGTGTGTGTGTGTGTGAATTCCCCATTATTTCCCAGTGGGTGGAATGGGCTTCAGAGGGCATTGGGGCCCGCGACTACCGCCATTTTCATGCCGTATGGGTGGCTACTTTAGCCACCTCGTTGAGGTGTGCGAGAAGTGGTCACGGGACAGTGGATACCCTTTGCTGTGCCTGTGGGGGTAAACATGAGAATCTCTATCTTGTGGTGCAGCGATGCAGTTACCAAGTAGATAACAGGTGCTTTGTCATCCAGCGGTTGGGATGTTGAAAGGGAGAGACTATTACATGCCAGGTGACTGAGGTAAGAAGCCAGATATCGTTGCCATCAAGCCCGATGGGTCTGCCATAACCCTGGATGACCAGGTTGACAGTGGCAGCGTGGAGCAGACCTGTTGGGCTAAGATAAGTAAATATGATAGGAATGCTCTGCAGCAAGCGATATCTTAGCTAAAAGGAGTGGTAACCAATAACATCAAGGTCATGGCCGCAACCGTATTGTGGCGTAGGGTGTGGTGCGGGAAAAGTGCCATGGAGTTACTCGAGTTGGACATCTCGGTGGGAGTGCTCCGTGGTACCACCCTCTTCCTGGAGGGTTTTTACTTCAACTGGTGGTCATTTTATAGGGGCACTCCCTTTAATCCCACTCTTCCTCAGCTTTCTTGAACCCAAGGGCCGGCGTTGGGTAAACCTGGGCGTCCTCCCCATTTCTTTTATTTATTTTGTACTTTAATGGTGTTGCCCCCTCCGCCTTTGAAGGGAGATTTATTTAAAACAAAAAAAAGTGTGTGTGTGTGTGTGTGTGTGTGTGTGTGTGTGTGTGTGTGTGTGTGTGTGTGTGTGTGTGTATTCGTATCTACTCTTTTGAATTTCGCCTTACATTTTTTAACCTTAACTGAATTTTTTCCTGTACAAATTCCTTCCTCAAATCTAGCTGTGAAAAAATGAGAAAATGCGTCGTATTCGAAGCAATTCATTGTTATATTTGTATCTGTTTACAGATTGGCACTGGTTTCAGCGATGAAGATTTTCAGAAGCACACAGAATTTTTCAAGGAGCACGTTATTGAAACTCCCCGTTCATTCTACCGGTATGACAAATCACATGTGCCTGATCATTGGTTTGACGCTGTTCAAGTATGGGAAATCAAATGTGCGGATCTATCGTTATCACCTGTTCACCGTGCTGCCATCGGCATAGTGAGTCTTTTTTTAATCAACCTTCATTATTTTGAACTATCTGACATTGTAAAAGTTAGCAAATGGGAAGCTTGCTGTATGATGGGTATCTGAGGACAAGAAGTGGATGAAAACAAGTCTTACTAGATCAGGTTTGTTCCATCGAGGGTATTTCGAGGGTGTTGATACCTTGATGTCAGTTTAAATTGTGAAATGCTGACTCAACCCCATGGACAAAATATAAAAATGTGTGAAGCAATGAGGAAGCAATTCTTCCTGAGTTAGAAAGATTTTTCAACCAGAATGGGGAACCATGTGTTGGAATTTCACACCTTCGACCTCGGATTCGGATTGAGCGCACTTGAAAACCCCTTAGTACCAACTTTAAGCTCCAAAGACCGTTTGGTTTGGCCAATAAACAGGTAGAAAGATCCCGCGTGACGCAGTAGTGCAAGGAAGCTAGGGCCCCCCCCCCCCCCCCCCCCCCCCCCCCCCCCCCCCTAGGTGGGGCCTTGACGAAATCTTGCAAATGAATTTCAAGTACCGTATTACTGGTCAGATACCCATCATATAGCACATTTTGAGAGCTCTCATTAAAATCTTTTTATTGTGCATATTAAAAATAAACATGAACATTCCCTGTTGACAAAAGCCTAAGCTTTGTGAGTGTTCATATTGATTCTGTCCAGCTATGAGTAAGTATAGGGCCCTTCGCCACTAGACCTTCCTAACATACTTCTCTACTGAGAAACCAATAACATCCGAGTAGGAACATGAAGAATACTTTACCATCAGAGATGTACCTATCGTTATTGGTAGGATAGATTATTGGTTTACCTATGATGTAGCTGTGTGCAGATGAAAATTGAATTTGACTCCTGTGAAATATATGACGTTAAAAGAGGTGGCCCGAGTATCGTAGTCTCCTATTCTAATAGCTGGTCATACCTAGCGGCCAGATCATACCGTAGCTCCTAATGGCCAGTGGTTACCATAGCCATTATCGTCCGACTGCTTGGGTGCCAGTAGCTTAACTCCAGACCACAAGGGCACCATAGATATTTTTATAAAGAAAGGGAAAATATGAACAAGAACTGACTAAATAAAATTGAAATGATCGGATGTACAACACTGATGGAAAAAAGAAAAATGCTCTTGCATAATGAGGAATTCAGTTTGGTAAGAGAAAAGGCTGGTTGGTGGTTGTGTTTGAACTGTAGAAGATGGTCCTAGGAGCAGGTCCCTGCTTATACACACACACATCCAACTAATACTACACTCAACCACCTGACTGGTTTCCTCAAATACCCACTCTTAACAGTGGAGGCACTCTAAAACAGGTTATGAAGGTTCCCCAATCATCCACTAGAGTGGGTACGAGTTGGCTCCTCTCTTGTTTCCATGCCAAAAAAGTGACCTGTTAAGGTCGGTCAGGTGTCACGAGTCACACTGTTGGGGGGGGGGGGGGAGGGGGGGGGGCACGCATAGACTCAAAAAATATTGGTTTGGCATCATGTAAATAGGAAATTTAATGCTCTTTCCAACGACGGCCTTATTTTTTACCATGCACATGCTTTAGCCATGGGTCCCTGCTCCGAAAATGACAGGAAAAAGCAATATGCAAAAATGACAAAAATCTCCACAGTTTCCAAATTTCTTCAGTTTTTAGCGAATTTTTGAAGAAAATTAAGCTATTGCTCTCGCCTCAAAATTTGTAGAATGTGAATTTTTGAAAAACTTTTATGCAGAAATCCGTTTCAGGCTATTCTGAATCATATTCTGAAGTTTAACGCATTTTTTTATGTATGTATGTATGTATATATGTATATATGTATATATGTATATATGTATGTGTCATTCCAGACGATAACTGTCCGTAGAATTGTGCTAGAGACTTCAAACAAATTTTAAAATGTTAAGGACACAAAACGAAAGTTCAAGTTCGTTGGCCAGCATGATCGGATTACATCTTCGGGTTGAAATTTTCAAAAATGTAGTCAAAAATTTCAAAATAGCCTGTTTTTTGCGATTTGTTGGGCGAAATAATTTTTTCAGCATACTAACATGTGGTATATTCGGAATGAGCGTAAAATTTCCTATAAGAATATGTATCAAGTTTTCAAAAATTTCAAAGTTGAAAAATCAGTCAAAAATCGAAATAATGCCGTTCGCTAGTTGTAAAAATCGGTAATATTTGCATGAAACATTGTCCAAATTCAGATTGAACTACTCTTATGGAAGTATCCCTGTATAACCAATCCTAGAACCATGCTGTTTAAAACGTAGGTAGTAGGTGCTTTAAAAAAAAAAAAAAAAAAAAACAATGTAATCACAACTGATGAGTTTACTCTGTGCAAGTGTTAATAATTTGATTCCATGTTTGTCTATCAAAATCATAAACTAAAATTTCTCAACACGATCAATAGCGACTGAAATGTCGAAGATTTCTTCAAAAATTCGCTCATAGGGTCATGCTGCATGACTGGACTTTTTGCTTATATCTTGAAAACTATGCAATTTTCGAAAATTGTCACTATTATAAGAATCAAGGTAGACAAAATTCTCTACGAATTCACAAGTTAACTTAGAAATTTGCACCGTCAGAATCGGCGCTACAGCTTGTTGAAAAAACATCATTTTTAGCGAATTTTTGAAGAAAATTAAGCTATTGCTCTCGCCTCAAAATTTGAAGAATGTGAATTTTTGAAAAAAATTTATGCAGAAATCCGTTTCAGGCTATTCTGAATCATATTCTGAAGTTTAACGCATTTTTTTATGTATGTATGTATATATGTATATATGTATGTATATATGTATGTATGTATGTGTCATTCCAGACGATTACTGTCCGTAGAATTGTGCTAGAAACTTCAAACAAATTTTAAAATGTTAAGGACACAAAACGAAAGTTCAAGTTCGTTGGCCAGCATGATCGGATTACATCTTCGAGTTGAAATTTTCAAAAATGTAGTCAAAAATTTCAAAATATCCTGTTTTTTGCGATTTGTTGTGCGAAATAATTTTTTCAGCATACTAACATGTGGTATATTCGGAATCAGCGTAAAATTTCCTATAAGAATATGTATCAAGTTTTCAAAAATTTCAAAGTTGAAAAATCAGTCAAAAATTGAAATAATGCCGTTCGCTAGTTGTAAAAATCGGTAATATTTGCATGAAACATTGTCCAAATTCAGATTGAACTACTCTTATGGAAGTATCCCTGTATAACCAATTTTAGAACCATGCTGTTTAAAACGTAGGTAGTAGGTGCTTAAAAAAAAAAAAAAATGTAATCACAACTGATGAGTTTACTGTGTGCATGTGTTAATAATTTGATTCCATGTTTGTCTATCAAAATCTTAAACTAAAATTTCCCAAAACGATCAATGGCGACTGAAATGTCGAAGATTTCTTCAAAAATTCGCTCATGGGGTCATGCTGCATGACTGGACTTTTTACTGTTTGGAGAAAAAGTTGAAAATTAACATTTAGAAGTTCGGTAGCGCCTACAAATAACTTTTGAGCCTAAAACTCATTATTCCTCTAGTTTTGTCGATAAATAGTCAGTTGTAATGAATTTCCGGGTACCATTGAGTGAACGATTACGCAGTGTAATAATATTAAGAGATGTAATAATAGTATGGCTAAAGCATGTGCATGTTTTCAATAATTTAAGCCGACGGTTTTAAGTAACTAACAACCGGGGGGGTCGAGTTTTAGTTTATTCTAAGGAGGGCTATGGCCGTTTTAACGTCATTTATTTATTGGATCGGACGCTGAGGGTGCGTGTGCGCGGTACTTCTTCGGTTCCTTTTGGAGCAGTGTCTGGAGTGCCGCAGGGCTCCCATCTGGGACCATTGCTGTTCCTGGTATTCGTGGATGATATTCCCGCTCTGCCTGGGGATAGTGTGCAGTGCCTCCTTTATGCAGATGATCTTAAGATCTACTCAGTCATCAGGAACATGGACGACTGTGTTGCATTGCAGGGATCCCTGGCTTTGCTTGAGACTTGGTGCTCCGCGAACAACCTTTACTTAAACATCGGAAAGTGCCGGGCCATGACTTTCACCCGTTGCCGAACTCCGATCCAGTTTGGTTACTCCCTTGAGGGTCAAGTTTTGCCTCGGCCCCAAACAATTTGCGACCTTGGAGTCAATTTTGACTCCCAGTTAACCTTCAACTATCATATCGAACGCATTGTTTGCGGGGCAATGAAGACCCTTGGATTCGTCAGGCGGGCCTCTCGTGAATTTACGGACACTGGTGTCTTGCTCATTCTGTTCAATTCCTTGGTGCGTCCGAGCCTTGAGTATTGTTCATCAGTATGGTCCCCATATTACACCAACGGGAAGCAGGCCATCGAAAAGGTTCAGCGCCGATTTCTGCATTTTTATGCTTTTAAATCTGGTGTCCCATGGTCAGAGTTTGATGCAGCGGTTACTCTGAGCAAGTGCAGACTGTCTACGCTTGAGGATAGGAGGAGACTCTTGGATGCGATTTTTTTGTATAAGATGGTAAATAATATGTTCGACGCTCCAGAGTTACTTGCGGTTCTCAGCTTTGCGGTTCCTTCCTATCGCGCCCGGGAGTGCCGTACTTTCTACCCTCGTTCAGCGGCGACAAACTATTTGTACCTACCATTCCCCACTGCTACGGATGCAGAGAGAGTTGAATAGAGCGGATGTGGACGTTTTCAACTCCTGCCTCTCCTCTTTTCGCCGCGACGCATTCAAGAATTTATAAGTTCCCTAATTTAACCGTCCTTCTTAAGCAGTATCTTAATATATTTTCGTTTGCCTATATTTGCCCTCATTTATTGTCATTTTGTAGCTTTTAATTGTAAGTGATGTGATTGTTACCATCGTGCCTTTATCCTGTTAAATTATGTATCTTTTATCTTGTTATTGGACAGTTTTTTGAAATAATTTGAACTGTTGCATATTGTTGAATCTTAGTAATTTCTTGTAAATTGGGCATCGCCCGTGAAAATAAATAAATAAATAAGGTACAAAACTCAAGCATAAATCTTAAAAATTGTAAAACTCGAGAAAACAGCGTTAAAAATACTCTATTAGAAACTTTCGATCAGAAATAAGCTCTAGAATGGACCTCTGAAGTTTTTACCATTAGGTCTGGGACACCTGTATATAAATATACCCTTCCAGACGATAACTCCCCTTGGGATTGAAATAAAAATTCCGTTCTTGCGCAAAAAAATCAAGCTTTCAAACAGGTGAGTTCTTGGCCAGCATCTTTTGAGTACATTTAATTGGTGACATTTCAAAAATTTGTTAAGAAATCACTAAAAACGTCCAAAAATGGTTGAATTTATATTGTTTTATAAAAAAGGCCTTCTGTCCGTAAATTGGTTCAGCTTGTTATATAATCTGAACTGTCCGAATAAAGAAACGTCATTTATATTGTTTTGCAGATTTTCAGTCAAAATAATTTTATCAACATTGAACTAGAACATTAAAAAATATATGCCCAAATTTATGTTGATAATTTCATTAACATTTGCCAACGAATAGATAAAAGTTGCTAAAAATATAATACTTATCCCTACAAACAGGTTGCCTTACTTCTTGGGTCAAGTACGGTCACATTGTCGCCAGATCTTCAAGTTGAGCTGAGGGTTCTGCACCTTCACATTGAAAAAAATTATTTATAATAACCCTAAATCAGTAATTCTGAATAATACTACTAATGTAGCTTTCTGTCTTGGTCGTTTCTAGGTTGATCCTGAAAGAGGTATATCACTTAGGTTCCCTCGATTCCTTCGGATACGGGATGACAAGAATGTTGAACAAGCTACATCAGCTCAGCAGGTATGATTGCATCAAACACAGCCACTTAATAATGTTAACTAACCGTTGGATTGATTGCTGAACCAATCATGTAGGTCGAAGATATAAGGAAACATGTATCTGAATATAAATTATCGGCGCAGATACGCACACGGTTTTCATTTAGTGTCATTCTCAAATTCATAGTAATTCAAATTTATACTGTCGTTCAGCTATGTTTATAGAATGCGACGAGATAAATACAAGAGATTCCACCACCATTCAGCGTTAAAAACTAACTTTTAACCATTGAGAAAAAAATCTGCGTTCAATAAATGAAAGTAGATTTCATCCTGAGTATTTGAACACCATCCGTACTTTCGTACGAGTTTTCCAAGTTAATACCAATTGTGACGTCACACTTACGGGAGAGGTGCGACAACGTACGTGATACAAGGATCGTCCAGAAAATAAGTTCTGGTTTTTTTTTTTTTTAATCAAGTTTTTATTGAAAAAATTTGAAACTTACAGGTATTGTAGTTGAACATATGTACTATTTTTCCACGTAATCCCGGGCGACGTCAATACATTTGGTATATCGCGAAATGAGCTTCGAAATTCCTTCCTCAAAAGGCTTGCCGCTACCTCCTTGGTCCACTTCGTGACAGCTTCTTTCACTTCCTCGTCACTTGTGAAACGTTCTCCCGCCAATTCCGCCTTCATTTTGGTAAACAGGTGATAGTCTGAAAGGGCCAAGTCGGGACTGTAAGGTGCATGGGTCAGAACATCCCAACCAAACTCATCCATAAGTTGAGCTGTGGAATGAGCAACGTGAGGCCGAACATTGTCATGGAGAAGGACAAACACCGGAGTTCAACATTCCTCTTCTCTTGTTCTGTATGGCCCGACGAAGCTTCTTCAGAGTCTCACAATAGCGGTTGGCGTTGATTGTTTCACCTTGAGGCAAAAAATCAATCAGGAGAATTCCTTTTTGACCCCAGAAAACAGAAAGCCATGATTTTTCCTGGTTGATTTCTCGACTTTGGATTTTTTGGCACTTGGGGAGGTGGGGTGTTTCCATTGCATGGACTGTCTTTTGTTCTCTGGAGTGTACTGTGACACCCAGGTTTCGTCTCCAGTGACGATAGACTTCAGGAATGCGTCCCCATCAGTTCTGTAGCGGTCCAAAAATTCTTGAGCTGCGGCCATTCGTTGTTTCTTATGTTGGGGCGTCAGCTCTCTAGGGACCCACCGAGCGCAAACTTTTCTAAAGTCAAGTTTTTCCGAGACGATCTCATGGATGAGGGATCGTGAGATGTCTGGGAAACTCAGGTGGAGTTCATCCAGGGTTGAATGACGATCTTTGTGAACTGCATTGTCGATTTCTGCGACAATTTCGTCCGTCACAACTGAGGGTCTGCCTCTCCCACTTTCATCCTCAAGTGAATGCCACTCTCCTTAAATGTGCCTCTCCTTAAATTCACGTACCCATCTCCTCACCATTGACTCACTCATTACACCTTCTCCATAAAAAGAAATGAGCTGTTCGTGAATTTGAACTGATTTGAAACCCTGTGCATAAAGAAATTGAATCACTCCACGCACAACAACTCGAGAAGGAATGGGGATCGAGGATGCGGGACGCGATGTGGAGGGCTCCATTTCAACTACCTGCCCTGACGTTGGTAACTGACCGACTGAGGTCACCCACCTCTCATGCTATTCCCCCACCTCTCCTCTTTCGAGCGGTGTTACCAGATTTGGCAAAAGCCACTCCTACCACCCTACAGATCAAAACGGAACTTATTTTCTGGACAACCCTCGTATGTTGTCATAACTTTGAAAAATTATTGAAAGAAAACTACTTATTGTAGAAGAGTGGAGTTGGTGCCTGTATTCTACAGCTTCGTTCTCAGTGCGCGTTCTGACAGTTCTTGAACTCACCAGAACTGGGACGGGAAATCCCGGGGCGTTCCGGAACTTGTGGAACCGCATTCTGCTCTACGAACGATTACAGAACTTGGAAGTGTTGTTGAATAACCTGTGTTGTTGTTTGTAACTTCACTCAACTCGTGTTACCTTCTGGTGCTAATTTTCAGAATATTTTTAGTTCCCGTGAATATATTACTTATTATGCCAGTGAATATTACTTAACTATTCCCCCACGACAATAAAAAAATAAAAAAATGAAAAAAATTCACGATGACAGAGGAGTATACTCGAAAAAAATTGAGTTTCGTCGAGATCCAACTATAACTTCTCTCTTGTCCTCATCATTTACAAAGCAAACACCATCGTCGAAACTATTGCTGGATCTCTCCAAGAGATCCGAAAAATTGTGAAATGCGCATGCGTTAACTACGTCCTTGCATTCGAGTTCTGACAGTTCCGAAAAAGTACGGGGACTGTTAGAACCGTTCGGAACTGGGTTCGCAAAACACTGCAAACGCCGAACTCGGCGTTCCGGAATTGGGCGCTCTGGCACAGCGAACGACAAAACTCGACCGCTTGCCCAGAACCGTTCCGAACTTGCAGAACGCACACTGAGAACGAAGCTTATGAATTTCACCTGCTTTAATTTAAATATATAAAATGTGCCCACATTCTTTATGGAAAACACCATGCAGTACGAAATTTGATGTTTGACTATAGAAGTGTTTTTTTATAGTATTTTTTGCGCTGAATTGAAATTTTTTGGAATTTTTTTCATATCACGTACAGTTTTCTGCTATACACAATTTAATGAAATGGGTATCCGCTAGGGTGAAATCATGAAGAGTCGCACAAAAATTGGCACCCCTGCAAGCCACAGAAAGGTATTCTAGCTGGTTGAGAGCTACATACAGGCACGGGGGTCAAAGATCATTGCAATGTCAACAACACTCGTCAGTTTCAATACAACATTTCAGTTTGTATATGAAGAAACCTTTGAGCCCGATGAAGACCCGTCCCCTAAACTCTTCACTCAAGGGGAGCTAAATAATTTGGTGAGAGACTTGAATCTCCCTAAATATGGTGCTGAAGTATTCGCATCAAATTATAAATCAAAGAACCTATTAGCTCCAGGTATCGGTTTTGCTTGGTATCGTCACCGTGAACAGGAACTTGTCCCTTTTATTGAAGAAAAGAACTCCATGGTTTTCTGCAGCAACATTCAGTCTGTGATGGAGTATAATGGAATTGACTATAATCCGCCTGAGTGGAGGCTATTTATAGATTCTTCAAAAGCTAGTTTGAAAGGAGTTCTTTTACACAATGGAAATAAATATGCTTCGATTCCAATTGCTCATTCCGTTCATACGAAAGAAACCTACGAAAATTCTTCTGTCAAATATTGGATATGACAGTCTTAAGTGGTTGATATGTGGTCACTTCAAAATCATTGGTCTACTGCAAGTCTTACAGAGCGATTTCACCAAAATGCCTTGATTTTTGTGTGAATGAGACAGTAGGGCCAGAGATAAGCACTAGAACGTCCAAGTTTGGCCCACGATAATGCAACTAACTCCTGGCTCAAAAAACATCATCAACCCTCCATTGCTTAACCCCAAAAATGTCTTGCTCCACCCTTGCGCATCAAACGCGGCATAATGAAACAGTTCGTCAAGGCCTTAAACAAAGAAAACCCCTGCTTTCAATATCTGGGGTCAAAGTTTCACAAAATCACCTCAGAGAAGATAAAAGCGGGCATATTTGTTGGCCCTTAAATCCGCCAGCTCATGAAAGACACCTTGTTTGAGAAAACCAGGATGTCTAGGAAAACAGGGCTTGAGACAGCTTCAAGTCTATTGTCGACGGATTTCTTGGTAACCACAAGGACCCCAACTACCAACAAATGGTAGACGACTTGCTGGGTAACACTCAAAAACTTGGGTGCCTCATGAGTGTCATGCTCCATTTCCTTTGCTCATGTTTGGAATAGTTTCCGGAGAATTTGGGAGATTTTAGTGAGGAACAAGGTGAGAGGTTCCATTAAATCGGTGGAGCAACGTTACCAAGGCAAATGGAACACGACTATGATGGCAGACTATTGCTGGAATCTTAAGAGGGGTGTGGCTCGGAAACCAACATCACGAAAATCAAAAAAGAGGAAACTCTTTTTCATTAAATGGGAACCGTACAATACTTTTGTATGCCAATAAACCGTTTTTCTATCCTCAATATAATTTTTTAATTACACTTTCCCTATGGCCTCCTTCGGTAACTTGGTTATTTCGCTAAATAGTTCAAGTGTGATTTGCCAAAAATCTGTATGTGATAGAGAAAAACGGACTAAAGATTTGAATTCAGCATTAAAAAATACGTATAAAACACCTTTTCATTTTTGATCATCGCGGAAAAATTGTTCAAATGCAGCATTGTGGAATTATTCTATTGATATTGACAATATTTTTCATCTTAAGAATCTGCTTGGAACACTAAAACTATTTATGAATTTTGACATTAAAAACAGTTTCTGCCAAGCAACAAGATCGTATGAGCAAATTTTCATAATTTTTAGATCATATTGTAAGTTGATGTTTTGAAATTTGAGTACCCATTTTGTGGGCTACTAAATAATATTATAAATTTTATGACCAAAAATCTTTTTCTAAATAATATTCAGCTTTACAATTGAAGCTTTTGGATTTTGTTAGTTTTTGCGGTTTTATTCCATTCCTGAATCGAGGTATAAACTTAGTTTAAAAAACGCTGCAAATTATTTCACAAAGGTTTATTATTTTTCAGTTGAGTTTGGTCGTAGTTTTAGTTGGCTTGCGTACGTCATAAGGCCCGTCCTGACTCCTCGGCGTGTCCTATTCCGAGTTGCCACAACCTATACTTCTATAATTATATGCGCATGTTTATATTTCTCGATTTGAGCTCCTATCTATTCAAATAGTTGTTGCCTTAATAATATCATTATCTAAGTACGTACGAAAAGTTGAGAGGATATATTATTAAATATGTGTAGGAAAAGCATTGGTATTAACTATGGGTATAACACGTAAAATTAATAAATATCCATTCTCCTACACCCCTCTGCTACGCCCCTGGTCACTCCAGCCACCACAAGGTGCCGTGGCGCCTCCTCTCACTCCACCCCCCGCTCACCACCCACCGTGACCCCCTGCCAAGCGTGCCAGGCGTAAGTCTAACACTCAAAGCCTTGAAAAAGACACTTTTTCGCCCGTTTTTGGCCCATAGCATCTATGCGAGTAAAGCGATCGGGATGGTTAAACGTTAGGACCAACTAGACCCCAAATGGAGTCTATGTGCGAAAGAACGGGTTTTTTAAGTAAATTCTTAGGCCTTTTATGGCCCGAACGGCGGACGGACATTTCAAATTTGGATTCTATGCGCCTTGAAACGTAAAGTGACAAAGTTTGAGGGGGGGGGGGGGGGGGGGGGG